>CM076575.1:322048518-322215461 GCA_034641835.2 Pinus albicaulis
TTTCTTGGTTATATAGGTGTATATTAATCATATGTCCTATTATTTTGTAGGAAATGTTGACATTTTATGAACTTCCAAACCCTTACACATGTTCAAGTTCCAATTGTATTGGCTACATATAAATGGAGAAAAGGTTGAAGTATGAACTATAGGTTTGGTTTGAGCTGAGGTCTAATTTGCACAAGTAGTGCAAAAACAAAATTTAATGGTTACATTTTTTTTAACAAATTAATTGAATTGGTAACATGGGAAAAATTGGAAAGCGAAAGATAACATTTTTTAAGACAATAATGATGATTAGGATGAAAATGAAAAGGATGATGACAACAACGATGATGACGTTGAGGAAAATGATGAGGATGAGGATGAGGATGATGATGAAAATGCTTACAATGATGAAAATTTTGATGGTCATGAGAATGATTGTTATTATCTTGTCTTATGAGTGATCAAAAAAAAAAATTCAATGTAAAATGAAGGAAAAAGGTAATATCATAATATGTGTAGCCTATGTGGGTTTCTTATTGATTAGGTGGTGTTCCTCTAAAACCCACCATTTGGGTTTTATTTGTTGGGTAACCTTCCTTTTGATTCTTGATGTAATGGGTTTCAAATTAAAATATTTATTATTTAAAAATAACCTCTACATTGGAAGGAAACCTACTTTAGTCTAGATCGGTGTTGCAGGAACCATCACCTACCCACACAGCCTTAGCCTTGGAACTGCACTTCCGAGCAGGACCACCAATAGGAGCACGCTCCAAAATCTAGGATCTAACTATGGAACTTTTGTGTATGCTTCCCATCAATTTTGGAGTGTGGTTCCCCCAAGGACACTCCCTTTATTGAATTGCATGCCTATATAGGCGTGCACATATGTATTAATGTGTCTCCTTTGTGTTTCTACACACTTGACATGGAATTTTTGTAAGGTTTTTATGATCTCCCGCAATAATTCAAATCCCCATAACTGCAAGGTGACATTGGGCATATGTACCTAGACTGGAGAAAAGTAGAGAGATTTTTATGTTGGATTAAAAATTTGGTGCTCATGGCTTCAAGCATAGACATGATTTTCTCTAAAACCAAGAGTTGGAGTTGAGGATAAAATTCATCTTCTGCCAAATGAAATTGGACTATGAAAATTCCTTACACACATATAAATAAATTATTATTATTTGTTTTTATTTTTCAATTTGTTGTGATACATTTGAGTAGATATACTAGTGTTTTCCATAGGCCATTTAATCTACAAACCATCCCTTTTCCTTAAAGAATTTTTTTTCAGGTACTAACTATTAAAACGCCTATTGAACTTTCTTTATGTAGAGCATATTTTAGTGAGGGCCCTAGATAGGTCATAGAAGGGAAAAGAGTTGGAGAGTTGGATATATAGTGTTTATTCTACTCCAAGGGTTTTAGGATGGCTATCCCTTTTATTCCCAAGTTAGAGAAATGAAATACTTATTTCATTCATCCACATGTTATATGAAAAATAGGTTGAAATTTGTTTTATAATGGATAAAATATATTTCAAATATTTGTTAACTTGAGAACTTTTGTAGGGTTGAAGATAATATTTTTAGAATACACTCATGATTATGACATTCAATGTTGGATCCACAAATATTGAAAAGGGTGGAAGTAATAGAATTGGATTCACCTTTGCAGAAGCGGAGCATGAAGGAAGATAGTCAACCTTAAAAGCATTACTTAGGGAGGAATTGAAGGGTTATTTAATGAAATTATCTCACTTATTATAAATATTTTTGAATATATTATTTGCACATACGACTAAAAAATTATTACTAGTGTTATCACCAAAATCGTACCTGATTAGGCTGCTGATCAGACAACTTCAGTGTAACTATTTCAAACCAATATTTTGACTGAGGCTTAGCCTCCTCAGCCTGAGAGAGCTATCTCAAGGGTTAATGATATGGAATAAATATATAGATAGATGGATAAATCTATGAATTAAGTATTTATTTTGTATATTTGCAGGTTGAAAAGATGAAAGTTAATACTACCATTGGGCTTATGGAGTCAACAAATCAGTAGCTTTAGTGGCAAGGTTTCTTGACATGGAAGCTGAGGAAAATAGGGGTTTTTAAAAAATACAATTCATTCAAGCACACATGTCAACAAATTCATTCCATTACTAAAGGAAGTCAGAGCATAGAGTTATGAATTATGAGTAATAGTAATGAAATCTACTGCTAGTGGTCCAAAGGCAATTTACTCATAAAACAAAGAAAAACAGTTTCATCTCATTACTAAAAGAAGTCAGAGCATAGGGTTATGAATTCTGATTAATAGAAATGAGATCTACTACGCGTAGTTAAAAATAACATGTTGATCAAGAAAACATCAAAACCCCATGAGAAACTCAAATCTGTCAAGAAGAAAACCTCTCTGCAATATTGATCACAGTCCATTACATGAAGCAACAGCTTTGAAAAATAGTCTCCAACCTATTGCTAATTCGACCTCTTGGTATTTAATAGAAATATTAAAACATGTGATGATTTGCCTCTAGGCTAGATACATCGAATTTACAACTACTGACACTAACTGAAACCTTTCCTAATCATGAAACATGATATTTATTACAAATTAATAGCTATAAACCTAATGAAAAGTCATATTTCTAATAGGAATAAAACTCTTTAATTACTCTCCTAACAACGTGCAATCCCATGAAGTCGAATTTGGATGCTGATCTTTAACTTGATGTAACCATGCTGTTGATGATAATGTTCTCCTAGAATCTAGGAAACATGTTTTCCTGTTTTTTAGGCCCTTTGATTACTTTATCTGTTTTGAGAACTTTGACCATTAATAGATCATGTCTACATGTCTCTTGTTGCCAAATATTATACCATATGTCTTCAATCCTCTAGCTGTGCGAAATCTAGACTTCAAATAATGCAAAAAGATAAGAATAAACCCGCGCTACGAAAGCAGCACAGTTTCGTAGCGCTTTTCGTAGTGCAGTTTTTAGCTCCTATTCCAATAATATTTTGATCTTTTTTCTTCAGGGAAGCCTTAATTTTCCATTAACACACTCCCACAAGTAATTTCAAGACAAAATTCACCAAAATTCCCTCAAAATTTTCTATGAAAAAAAAGATGAAAAGACTGCTACATTTGCAAATTATTCTTGTTTCTTTCTTGAAAATTAGGTCTTGGAACATAGCCTATATCTCCTCATCCATGATTTATTTTGAGAAAATGAAGGAGGTTTTTGTATTATATTCCGTCTTGAATAAAAACCTCTCTTGGTGTTTTGAAATACCTCTCCTTCTCTCCAGAAAATATCTTTGAAGAAAATGTGTAAAAAGGGAAAACTATGTTTTCTAAAAATAGGGCTTCAAAGAAAGCCGTTTATCTCCCAATGGATAACATGTGTGAAGAAATATAGAGAGGTTTCTATAGTTAGGTATGTTAGGAAGAAAAACCTCTTTCAAGTTTCCTAAATTCGTTTTCCATTGCTCATAAACCTCCTTGGAAGTTGACTACTCAAACCTGAAAACAAAGTTTTTTGTTTCATAGTGAAAAAGCTGCTTCAGCAGTTTTGTAGCACATTTGATCAAATTTGCACTAGCTGCGCTACGAAACTGCTGTGTAGGAAGTTTTGTTGAGAATTTCTTCAAAATTTTTAATAAAGAGATGCCCAGACACCAAAAAATTAATATTTTCTCAAAACCATCAACAATATAAACTTAAAAACATATCCTTCATCAAATTTGACCTTCATTCTTCATCTAAGTTTATCTATGAATTTGTCACTCTGTTTTATTGATTTTTTCAATTTATCTGAGGAACCTTTCAACTGTATCTCCAAATATTCCACCTAGCAATCTCATAGTTTGCTAATACCAACTTTTCCTCCAGGCTTTGATACTTGTCCCGCTGAAGTGTAATGCAAACTCAGGTTCATATCTCAGACAATGCCCCCTCTATGGATGTTTTTCACCTCAGCCATGTTTCTTTCAGAAAACACCCTATTAGTTTTTTTTCGAAATCTACAAAACAGCCTCGCTTGCAAACAACCTCTCTTGATTACAGCCTTTCTTGATTATAATGAAAGTTGTCTATGTATATAGCAACCAACGACTAATTGTCACTTCTTCAGAGCTCATGTAGTTGATTTGGAGATAAATGAACCGATGATGGCTCAATTAGGAAAAGAATTTGAATTTAAGATATTTATTCATAACCAAATGACGCTTTCTTGAATTCCTATCATGATTATGATGAGTGTAGGACAAGTGGGTACAATGTATTTGATGACTAACTGACTCACCACACTCCTATCCTATCATTCCCAAACGACTCTGATATTTTTTTGTCTCATTTGACATGACACCTAAGAAACTGCACTTTCGTAGCGCACTTAGTGTAAAATTTTCATTTTGTGCTATGAAAGTCACAGTGCTTTCGTAGCGCATTTCCTTATTTTTGAACTGGCAGCGCTACGAAATTGTGGATTCCTAGCTAAATGTAGAATTTAACTTGAAACTTCATGGCATGACCCCTAAATGAAAAATATGACTTTTTTGATCATGGAATGAACCTAATGGACTTTATTTGAACTTGAAAGATGACCTTTAAAACTTATAAAACTATGACCTACCATTACCAAGACTTAAAATGACCTTTAGACCTACTTGAAAACATGACCAAAAATAGTGTAAACACAAAGATGTTTTGAGAATTTTTGAGTGATAATAGTGGCTCCACTTAGGATAGTGTGCCCTTGTGGTACACTAAGAACCAGTAGTTCTAGTAACATCCATCTTCTTACAAATAAAAACTCTGAAATTTTGCCAAATATTCTTCAAATTATTATGGCCTTCACCTTGGGCTCAAGATTGATGATCACTGTAGAAGAACTAACTTTGTACCTACTGAAAAGATGCTCAGTCAATCTTTGAGATTATTCACACACTCCTACCTACCCTATTAGCTGCAATCTCCATTTGTAACTCAAGGAACTTGAAACTTCCAATGAAGCCAGTCATTGATCTAATATGACACTTGAATATATTGACTATGCTTGAACCAAAAATAAACATGATACTGAAATAACTGAGGCAACATGAGATGTAACTAATCTTCAAGATGAAAATATAACTGGAAATCTGAACTGTAAATCTTTTCCATATAGTCAACTATAGGGTCAAAGAAGACATGATTAGTTTGATAATTCTCATAAAATTTTGTAGCTTTGGAGAACTCATCCATGTTTTGATCAACCACACAAGACTTCAATTGTGTACTCTCAAACTTTTGTTCAAACTGATTTTCAAAAATAGTGTATTCTTCCTCAAACTCAAAAGAGAAAGGAAGCAACACCTTCTCTTTGTGTTTTGCCATAGAAATATTTTGAAAAGAATGATCATGATCATGAAGACTATATGATTGAATTCGACCTTGTAAACCTTCAATGTCTTTCTCAATGTTCATAGAAACTTCATCCAAAAATTTAATCTTATATTATGTCTTGCACTCAAATGATTTTAGATAAGAAGACAAGGTCAAAGAAAAAATTTCATCTATTTCTTCATTAATATGATCATCATTCCATTGTTTGAAACCTTGAATTGAAGGAGAGCTTTCCACCAACTATGTTCAGTCTATCAATTCCTCCAAAAACAAAAGCCAAAAGTCTGCAAAATGACTTAATAGATCTGACAGGAAAACTTTCAATCCACTGTTTACATCTCCCTTGAAATGAATCATAGAACAACATAATGCAAACATCTTCATGTTTGACTCTACGAAGCTTAGTAAAATCACAGAAATCTGATATATACTTCAAAGTCAAACTCAAATCTTCTCCATTGAATTATGGACCATTCCTCAAAAAATATGTATCCTTGGGAAAATGATTTGGGAAAACATGAATTCCTGAAAAATTTATACATGCATACCTTGAAACAAGAATTCCAGCATCTGAGTTCTTCATAAGTCCAGTGGAATCACCATGAATCTATGAATTTTGAATTCTTCAACAATGGAGTCACCAAGGTAGTTCTGTAGCCTCGAAAAGATTCTAAGCTCCTGCTACCTTCAAGAGTTCAGCTTCATAATTTTCTAGAGATGTGTATCTTCAGACTCCCAGCAGACGCACCAAAATTTTATCACCAAAGTTGTACCTGATTAGGCTACTGATCAGAAAACTTCACTATAACTATTTCAAACCAATCTTTTGACTGAGGCTTAGCCTCCTCAGCTTGAGAGGGCTCTCTCAAGGGTTAATGATATGGAATAAAGATATAGATAGATGGATAACTCTATGAATTAAGTATTTATTTTGTATATTTTCAAGTTGAAAATATGAAATCTAATACTACCATTGGGCTAATGGATTCAACAAATCAGTAGGTTCAGTGGCAAGTTTTCTTGACATGGAAGCTGAGGCAAATAGGGGTTTTTAAAAAATACAATTCATTCAAGCACATTGGTCAAAACAATCATTCCATTACTAAAGGAAGTCAGAGCATAGAGTTATGAATTTTGAGTAATAGCAATGAAATCTACTGCTTGTGGTTCAAAGGCAATTCACTCATAAAACACAAAAAAACACAGTCATCTCATTACTAAAGGAAGTCAGAGCATAGGGTTATGAATTATGAGTAATAAAAGTGAGATCTAATGCAAGTATTTAAACATAACATGTAGATCAAGAAAAAATTAAAACCCCATGAGAAACTCAGATCTGTCAAGAAGAAATCCTCTCTGCATTATTGATCACATTCCATTACATGAAGCAGTAGTTTTGCCAAAAAGTCTCCAACCCTTTGCTAATTCTACCCCTTGGTATTTAATAGACATATTACAACATAATATAAGCTTCTCCATAGCTAGACACATCGAATTCCTATCTTTGACACCCATCCTAATCATGAAACATGATATTTATTACAAATTGACAGCTATAAACCGAATGAAAAGACCTATTTCTAATGGGACTAAAACTCTTTAATTACTCTCCCAACAACCTTATCTAATCTTTATTACATATTTTTCCACCTGCAATCCCATGAAGTTGAATTTGTATGCTGATCTTTAACTTGATGTAACCATGCTGTTGATAATAATGTTCTCCTAGAATCTAGGAAACATGTTTTCCTGTTTTTTAAGCCCTTTGATTCCTTTATCTGTTTTGAGCACTTTCACCATTAATAGATCATGTCTACATGTATCTTGTTGCCAAATATTACACCATATGTCTTCAATCCTCCAATTGTGCAGAATCTAGACTTCAAACAATGCAAAAAGGTAAGAATAAACTTCGCTACGAAAGCAATGCAGTTTCATAGTGCTTTTCATAGTGCAGTGTTTAGCTCCTATTCCAATCCAATTTTTATATTTTTTCTTCATTTAAGCCTTCATTTTCCATTAACACACTCCCACAAGTAATTTCAAGACAAAATTCACCAAAATTCCCTCAAAATTTGTTGTGAAAGAAGGATGAAAAGACTATTACATTTGCAAATTATTCCTGTTTCTTTCCTGAAAATTAGGTCTTGGAGCAGAGCCTATATCTCCCCATCCATGATGTATTTTGAGAAACTGAAGGAGTTTGTTGTATTCCATTCCATCTTTAATAAAAACCTCTCTTGGTTTTTTTAAATACCTCTCCTGCTATCTAGAAACTGTCTTTGAAGAACATGTGTAAAACATGAAAACTCTGTTTTCTGAAAATAAGACTTCAAAGAAAGTCTTGTATCTCCCAACTGATAACACTTGTGAAGAAACTAAGAGAGGGTTTTGTAGCTAGGTATTTTAGGAAGAAAAATCTCTTTCCTTTTTCCTAATTTTTTTTTCCATTGCTTAGAAACATCCTTGTAAGTTGACTACTCAAACCAGAAAACAGAGTTTTTTGCTTCATAGTGAAAAAGCTGCTTCAGCAGTTTCATAGCGCATTTGATCAAATTTGCACTAGTTGCGCTATGAAACTGTTGTGTAGGTAGTTTTTTTGAAAATTTATTCAAAATTTGTAATAAAGAGATGCCCAGACTCCAAAACATTAATATTTTCTCTAAACCATCAACAATATAACCTTAAAAACATATCCTTCATCAAATTTGACCTTCATTCTTCATCTGAGTTTATCTATGAATTTGTCACTTTGTTTTATTTCTTTTTTCAATTTATCTGGGGACCTTTTCAAATGTATCTCCAAATCTTCCACCTAGAAATCTCATATTTTGCTAGTATCAACTTTTCCTCCAGGCTTTGATACTTGTCCCACTGAAGTGTAATGCAAACTCAGGTTCATATCTCAGACAATGCCCCCCTCTATGGATATTTTTCTCCTTAGGCATGTTTCTTTCAGAAAACACCCTGTTAGTTTCTTTCGAAATCTGAAAAACAACCTTGCTTGAAAACAACCTCTCTTGATTACAGCCTTGCTTGATTTAAATAGCAGTATCGCTTGATTATAGTGAAAGGTGTCTATGTATATAGTGACCAACGACTAATTGTCACTGCTTTAGAGCTCATGCAGTTTCTTTGGAGATAAATGAACCGAGGATGGCTCAATTAGGCAAAGAATTTGAATTTAGGATATTCCTTCATAACCAAATTATGCTTTCTTGAATTCCTATCATGGTTATGATGAATGTAGGACAAGTGGGTACAATGGATTTGATGACTAACTGACTCACCACACTCTTATCCTATCATTCCCAAATGAATCTGACATTTTTTTTGGCTCATTTGACATGACAGCTAAGAAACCACGCTTTCATAGCACACTTAGTGTAAAATTTTCATTTTGCGCTACGAAATTAGCAGCGCTTTCGTAGCGCATTTGTTGATTTTTGAACTGGCGGCGCCACGAAACGGTGGATTCCTAGCTAAATGTAGAATTCAACTCAAAAATTCATGGCATGACCCCTAAATGAAAAATATGACTTTTTTTTATCATGGAATGAACCTAAAGTACTTTATTTGAACTTGAAATATGACCTTTAAAACTTATAAAACTATGACCTACCCTTTACCAAGATTTAAAATGACCTTTAGACCTACTTGAAAACATGACCAAAAACAGTGTAAACACAATGATGTTTTGAGAATTTTTGAGTGATAATAGTGGATCCACTTGGGATAGTGTGCCCCCGTGGTAAACTAAGAACCAGTGGTTTCAATGCCATCCATCTTCTTGGAAATAAAAACTCTGAAATTTTGCCAAATATTCTTCAAACTCTTATGGCCTTCACCTCGGGCTCAAGATTGATGATCACTGTAGAAGAACTAAATTTGTACCTACTGAAAAGATGCTCAGTCAATCTTTGAGCTTATTCACACACTCATACCTACCCTATCAGCTGCAATCTCCATTTGTAACTTAAAGAACATGAAACTTCCAATGAAGTCAGTCATTGATCTGATCTGACACTTGAATCTCTTGACTGTGCTTGAACAAAAAATAAACATGATACTGAAATAACCGAGGCAACATGAGATGTAACTGATTTTCAAGATGAAAATATAACTGGAAATCTGAACAGTAAATTTTTTCCATATAGTCAGCTATAGGGTCAAAGAAGACATTATTAGTTTGATAATTCTCATAACATTTTGTAGCTTTGGAAAACTCGTCCATGTTTTGATCAACCACACAAGACTTCAGTTGTGTACTCTCAAACTACTATTCAAACTTATTTTCAAAAATAGTGTATTCTTCCTCAAACTCAAAAGAGAAAGGAAGCAACACCTTCTCTTTGTGTTTTAGCATGGAAAGCTTTTGAAAAGAATGATCTTGATCTTGAAGCCTATAAGATTGAAATTTATCCTCTAAAACTTCAATGTCCTTTTCAATGTTCTTAGTAACTTCATCCACAAAATGAATCTTATCTTCTGACTTGCATTCAAATTATTTCAGATTAGAAGACAAAGATAAAGAAAAATTCTCACCCACTTCTTCATTAATGTAATCAACATTTGATTTATTCTAATGCAAGAAATGACATGAAGAATAAAATTTTTCCTGTACCTAAGGATTGTAGCAAGCATTTTCCAATATTTCCTCTTGCTGTTTGAAATGATTCTCATACTCGTGATGATCAAACGATTGAAAAGTCTGCTACAAATTTTCCTCAAACTCAGAGGATGTGACATGATTTTCATAAGTAAACTCCTGCTGGGTTTCATTTTCATCTAAGGGAGATATTATCCTTTCTTCTTGGTGTTCTTCTTGTTGATGAAAGGTATTGTCATGAAGGGCTTCTAAAATTTCCTCATCCATGAACTCATCATCTTCATAAAAATTCTCCAAATATTCAATAAAACTCTCAGAGTGTTTATAGCAGTCTTTGACCATCAATAAAGAGGGATGACACTCTTTATACATCTCATAAAATACATCGTGGAAATCAGCAAGAGAATATAATGAACCATTTCGCAAGATTTCATACCAAGACCATGTTTTTCCTTCTAAAGTGGCCACAAACATCTTCATGAGACAATATTCAGGGAACTGAACCTTAAGACTGTGTACATGCATATGGAACCTAACCAAATGAAGAGAAGCATTGTCTTTCTTTTCATCTTTAAATATTGGAAGATCATCTAACCATTCAACCTTTGGCATAGGATTTGGAAAATCAGGGATATGAGACTAATTCATAGGGGCATACCTGGCATTCATTCTTACAATGGAACTCATCTTGAAACTTCATCTAGCTATTGATCTTCAAGCAGTGGAGTCACCTTCCAATTTGATTATTTGATGTGTGGAGTCGCCAAGGTAGATGCAGCCTCGAACAGCTTCCTGAGCTCCTGCTACCTTCATAATTTTAGCTTCTTGATTTCGTTAATGAGTAATCTTCAAGCTCCCGGTAGACAGACCAAAATGTTATCACAAAATCTGACCCTAACAGGCTGCTCATCAAGTAGATTTCATGTAACTCTTTCAAACCAATATTTTGACTGAGGCTTAGCTTCCTTAGCCTGAGAGGGCTCTCTCAAGGGTTAATGATATGGAATAAAGATATAGATAGATGGCTAACTCTATGAATTAAGTATTGATTTTGTATATTTGCAGGTTTAAAAGATGAAAGCTAATACTACCATTGGGCTTATGGAGTCAACAAATCAGTAGGTTCAGTGGCAAGGTTTCTTGACATGGAAGCTGAGGCAAATAGGGGTCTTAAAAAAAAAAAATTCACTCAAGAACATAGGTCAACACAGTAATTTCATTACTAGAGGAATTCAGAGCATAGAGTTATGAATTTTGAGTAATAGCAATGAAATATACTACTAGTGGTTCAAAGGCAGTTCACTCATAAAACACAAAAAAACACAGTCATCTCATTAATAAAGGAAGTCAGAGCATAGGGTTATGAATTCTGAGTAATAGCAATGAGATCTACTGCAAGTATTTAAACATAACATGATTCCCGAGAAACTCCAAATCATTGAAAACCTCTAAGTGCCGATCCACCAGTCCATTACATGAAGTAGCAGTTTTGCCAAAAAGTCTCCAACCCATGGTTAATTTGAACTCATGCTATTTATAGACCATTTACCAAATAGGATTCCTTATCCTCCACTAGATACATCGAATTCATAGTGTTTTACCACTTTCCTAATCATGAAACATGATATTTATTACAAATTGACAAGTATAAACCTAATGAAAAGTCCTATTTCTAATAGGACTAAAACTATTTAATTACTCTCCTAACAACCTTATCTAATATTTATTACATATTTTTCCACCTGCAATCCCATGAATTCGAATTTGGATGTTGATCTTTAACTTGATGTAACCATGCTGTTGATGATAATGTTCTCCTAGAATCTAGGAAACATGTTTTCCTGTTTTTTAGGCCCTTTGATTCCTTTATCTCTTTTGAGCACTTTCACCATTAATAGATCATGTTTAGATGTATATTGTTTCCAAATATCACACCATATTTCTTCAGTCCTCCAAATGTGCAGAATCTAGACTTCAAACAATGTAAAAAGGTAAGAATAAACCTGCACTACAAAAGCAGCACAGTTTCGTAGCGCTTTTCGTAGTGCGGTGTTTAGCTCCTATTCCAATAAGATTTTGATCTATTTTCTTCATGGAAGCCTTGATTTTACATTAACACACTCACACAAGTAATTTCAAGACAAAATTTACCAAAATTCCCTCAAAATTTGATGTGAAAAAAAGATGAAAAGATTGCTACATTTGCAAATTATTCCTGTTTCTTTCCTGAAAATTAGGTCTTGGAACAGAGCCTATATCTCCTCATCGATGATGTATTTTGAAAAATAGAAGGAGTTTTTTGTAGTCCATTCTGTCTTGAATAAAAACCTCTCTTGGTGTTTTGAAATACATCTCCTGTTGTCCAGAAACTGTCTTTGAAGAACATGTGTAAAATAGGAAAACTTTGTTTTCTGAAAATAGGACTTCAAAGAAAGTATTGTATCTCCCAACTTATAACACTTGTGAAGAAAATGGGAGTGGTTTTCGTAGTTATGTATGTTAGGAAGAAAAAAATCTTTCATTTTTCCTAAATTCGTTTTCCGTTGCTCAGAAACCGCCTTGGACGTTGACTACTCAAACTAGAAAACATAGTTTTTTGCTTCATAGTGAAAAAGCTGCTTCAGCAGTTTCGTAGCGCATTTGATCAAATTTGCACTAACTGCACTAGGAAAATACTGTGTAGGCAGTTTTGTTGAAAATTTCTTCAAAATTCGTAATAAAGAGATGCCCAGACTCCAAAACATTAATATTTTCTCAAAACCATCAGCAATATAACCTTAAAAACATATCCTTCATCAAATTTGACCTTCATTCTTCATCTAAGTTTATCTATGAATTTTCCACTTTGTTTTATTGCTTTTTTCAATTTATCTAGGGACCTCTTCAACTATATCTCCAAATCCTCCACCTAGCAATCTCATATTTTGATAATATCAACAGTTCCTCTAGGCTTTGATACTTGTCCCAATGAAGTGTAATGAAAACTCAGGTTCATATCTCATACAATGCCCCCCTCTATGGATCTTTTTCCCCTCAACCATGTTTCTTTCATAAAACACCCTGTTAGTTTCTTTAGAAATCTGCAAAAAAACCTTGCTTGCAAACAACCTCTCTTTATTAAAGCGTTTCTTGATTTAACATAGCAGTCTCGCTTGATTATAGTGAAAGTTTTCTATGTATATAGCAACCACCAACTAATTTTCACTGCTTCAGAGCTCATGCAGTTGCTTTGGAGATAAATGAACTGAGGATGGCTCAATTAGGCAAAGAATTTGAATTTAAGATATTCCTTCATAACCAAATGATGCTTTCTTGAATTCCTATCATGATTATGATGAGTATAGGACAAGTGGGTACAATGGATTTGATGACTAACTAACTCACCACACCCTTATCCTATCATTCCAAAATGAATCGGACAGTTTTTTTGGCTCATTTGACATTACAGCTAAGAAACTGCGCTTTCGTAGTGCACTTAGTGTAAAATTTTCATTTTGTGCTATGAAAGTAGTAGCGCTTTCGTAGTGTATTTCATGATTTTTGAACTGGCGGTGTTACGAAACGGTGGATTCCTAGCTAAATGTAGAATTCAACTCAAAACTTCATGGCATGACCCATAAATGAAAAATATGACATTTTTGATCATGGAATGAACCTAAAGGACTTTATTTGAACTTTAAAGATGACCTTTAAAACTTATAAAACTATGACCTACCCTTTACCAAGATTTAAAATGACCTTTAGACCTACTTGAAAACATGACCAAAAACAGTCTAAACACAATGATGTTTTGATATTTTTTGAGTGATAATATAAGAGATAGAAGACATGCTCATTTTTCTTCTCGAAGACATTTATAAAATTTAAAATATTAGAAAAATCATAGGGAAATCTATGTTGTATGGCCTGAATTTTGAGTATTAAATACTGCTCCACTAGAAACAAAGCATAACTACAGGATAGAGGGCTACATGCCAAGACATTTGGGATCAGGGAATAGATTTCATCCGTTTCCTGGGCCAATTTTTCAATTTGTTCTTGTAACTTATGAATATTCTTTAGAGCACCAGTCAACTATTAAACTGCTTCTAACTCCACATATGTTAACGCATATAATTGTTTTGACAACTTTTGATATTAGTCTTGAGGAACCAACTCCCCTTGATACTTAGTTGCACACTTCTTTAATGTTTGTATTTAATGGGTTTGATGTTGAGATGGAAGATGATGCTCATGATGACACAAATACAGATGACAACAAGGTTGATGTTGATACAAATGACAATGATGATCATGATCATGATGGTGATGATGATGATGAGGCAGTTGTTGGTCCCAACCAATGACATTCATGATCATATAGACTACATCATGGATCATTTTTTATATATTTGTATGATTTCAATTTTCATGCTTATTATCATATGTATAATTTTTGTTTCCTCCAGTACCACATTATTGAGTTGTTTCTTTTTGACATGTATCATTTTGACCTATGTCATTTGGAAATGATGTTAATATTGAATTATATCATTTTGTCTTACATAATTTAGCATTTTTATTTATGTCATTTTTACATGATGTATCACTTTCACATGTTATTGATTTACTAGTATATGTGAATTTCACATATTTTAGATATATATTGTTAATTTGGCAACTCAATGAAAAATTCCAACCATGCAACTAGATTTCTCTTTTCAAGAGGACCAAGTTTTCCTATTGAAGTGCTCAATTTGGACAAGGTAAAATGTATTTTTGAATTAAAAGTGCACATGTGCATATTTGATCAGGTCAGCCTGAAAGAAAATTGAACACACTTAGAAGGCTATAAATACAAGTGACCTCAACTTTTATGAAACTAGCTCACAAAATATAAGAAAAGAGAGATCAACAACTTAGAAATCAACCTCTTCAAGGGGGAAACCTCCTTTACATTACATAAATGAGAAATTCTTGGATGATTCAAATGAAAAAACCTCCTTTATAGATATAGGAGTCCAAGGGGTCACAATATAATCCTATTCGACATAACAATAAAAATTTAATGGCACAACAGCAACAATAGTGGGCTTCTATGGGGCACAATAATAACAATATGGGGACTACATGGGCACAACAATAATAATAAGGGGGATACACTAATGATAACAGTAAGGGGATACACTATTATTATAGGGACCTAGCATTCCTCTATCCTTCAAAAAGTGTTGTCCTCAACGCTTGAGTAGTTATGGATACTTCTGTATAAAATTCTCATCCTCCCATGTTGAACATTTAGGAGGTTAGTTCTTCCACTTGATGAGATACTCTGAAATTAATCGATTTTGTAGTTGTCGATTTCTTGTTTCCGTCAATTCTTTAGGTTCCATTATAATTTTTCCTTCTTCATCAAGTTCTCGCAATTTTGTTTGAACTGGGAGCCTGTTACTTGCACTCGAGAAGATGCAGGAAGCTACAATTTGTATAACATAGTACCAATATTTTACAACACTTTGTAAGGACCATAATACTTTGGTGATAATTTATTATCCTTCTTAGCTTGCTTGAGGGACATTTTTCTATATGGTTGTAGCCGTAAAAATAACTAGTCACCTAAATCAAAACTTATTCCATTATGATGTTGATCTTCCTGTTGTTTCATTTTATTATGCGCCAATGTGAGGTTATCCTTTAAGAGTTGGAGAACTTATTGTTGATGCTCGATAGGATCTTCCACTACTTGAACCTTAGAATTTTCTCTTAAATATGATGTGATGGAGGGTGGATGATATCCATAAAGTGCCATAAATGGGGTCATTTTTTCTGTAGTATGGAAGGAAGTGTTATACCACCATTCAGCTAGAGGTAACCATTTGACCCATTGTGTATTATTATCAAATACAAAGCAACGAAGATATCCTTCCAAACATGTTTTCACTATCTCAGTTTTCCCATCATATTGAGTATGATATGATGAGATATGAGCTAATTGAGTACCCAAACAAGAAGATAATTTCGTCCAAAAATTTCCTGTAAAAATGGGATCTCTGTCGCTTGCAATAATCTTTGGGCTTCCATGTAGCTTTTGAATTTTTTCCATGAAGGCAATATAAACTATATTGGTTTTAAATGGATGAGATAATGCACAAAATTGTGCATACTTGGTAAGTCTATTAACTATCATGATGATGACATTATTTCCTTCGGACTTGGGTAAACCTGTGATAAAATCCATTGAAACCTCCTCCCAATGTTGACTTCGAATGGATAAAGGTTGTAACAGACCTGGGTTGTTAGTTGTCTCAAATTTATTTTGTTGGAAAACCAAACATTTTGCCACAAACTTTTGAAAATCATATTTAAGGCCATCCAAAAAAAATTTCTTCTTGACACTGTGGAAGTTTTAAAAAATATTGAATTCCCTCCTAAGGGAGAGGTGTGCAATTCGAAAAGAATATTTTGTTTGATTTGGGAATTATTACAAATATATAAGTGATCTTTGTACTATGGTGAATCATCTTTCTAGCTAAATGTTTCAGATGTACTGGGATCTTGCTGCAACTTTTGAATGAGTGTCCACACATATTAATCATTCTTTCATTCATCCCTTTCTTTGGTTATCCACTCAGGTTGGATAATAGAAATGGAAAAAAGCAATGCTTCCACATTCTCATCCTTTCTTGAGAGTGCATCTGGAACAAAAATTTCCTTCCCTTTTTTGCATATGATTTCAAATTCACAACCCAACATCTTTGTGACCCATTTTTTATGCTCTTCTGAAGATAATCTTTGTTCCAAAAAGTATTTAAGACTATGATGATAATTTTTTACCTTGAAGTGTATTCCCATTAGGTAAGGTCTCCATTTCTTTAGTGCACGTAGTATTGCCAGCATTTCCTTCTCATAAATAGGTTTTAGTAAATACTTTCCTTTGATTGGACGACTTCTTCACAAATTCCATTTACTGAGGCATCACATTCCACAATAAGTTTTTTGTGAAGTTTAAAGTAGCTAAGACTGGTGAACGGCACATTGCCTCATTAATATGTTCAAAGGGATTAGTTGCTTTTGGAGTCCAATAAAATGCATCTTTCTTCAATAATGATGTTAAAGGTGCCGATATTATCCCATAATTCTTAACAAACTTGCGATAATACTCTGTTAACCCATAAATCCTTGAAGATGGTTTATGGTTGTAGGGATTTTCCATCCCTTAATGGATTTAATTTTGTTAGGGTCTACCTTAACACCCTAATGAGATACAATATGATCCAAATATTACACCTCTTGTACTCCAAAGAAACATTTGGAGTTTTTTTCATATCATTTTTTCTCCTCCAATAGTTTTAGCACCACGTCAACATGTTGAACACGATCCTTCCAAGACTTGTTCTATATTAGTATATCATCAAAAAATACTAACACAAATTTTCTAAGGAAGGGTTTCAAAATGGAATTCATCAAACCTTGAAATGTGGAAGGTGCATTAGTAAGGCCGAAACGCATGACCAAAAATTCATAATGACCCTCATGAGTTCTGAATGCTATTTTCAGAATGTCTTCAGTATTCATTCTAATTTGATGATATCCAAGATGAACATTCAGCTTAGTGAAGTAAATTTCTCTATTTAATTCATCCAATAATTCATCAATGATGGGGATGGGAAATTTATCTTTAATAGTTAGCTTTTTGAGCTCCGTATAATATGGAAACATACGCCGTGATCCATCCTTCTTATGCACCAATACTACTGGAGCAGAGAAATAACTTTGACTAGGTTGAATTATACCAACTTCTAGCATTTTTGCAACCATATGTTCAATCTCACTCTTTTGAGCATAAGGATATTTTTAAGGCCTAATGTTTGGAAGAACACTTCCTGGAATAAAATTAATAGCATGATCATGATCACGAATAGGTGGGAGTCCTTTGGGAGTCTCAAATACCTTGGAATGATTGTCCACAACTTTTTGGAGATTTGGAGAAATAGATGATTTTGATGTTTGAACTTGTAGTGAGAATACTTGTGAAATTATGCCTCGTTGTTCTTTCTTCAGAAGCTTTGTCATGACATTAGAGCTGATTATATTTCCTGACTTTCCTATGATACTCCATAATTCAATTTCCTTTCCTTTCGAAAAAAATTTCAAGAAAAGTTCTTGAAATTTAAAAGCTATCATCCCTAAATATCGTAACCATTGTAATCCTAGTACAACGTCAACACCACCCATTGCGATGGAGAGAATTTGACTATTCAATACATATTCCCCCATGGTTAGTTTGATATTATGGCACTTTCTAGAGAAATTTATAGTTCCTCCATTTACAACCATCACTTGACACTCTGGTGCTGGGTATAGGAAGAAATTCAATTCCTTGGCTACCTTACAATGAATAAAATTATGGGTACTACCTGAATCAATCGGCACTATTACATTTTTCTTCTTGATATGTCCTTGTATCATGAGAATTTAAGGAGTGGTAATTCTTGCCAATGCATTATAGGATATGGTCAGATTCGTTTCTTCTTCATCTAGGGTTGGTTACTCGTGTATATCCTCATCTTTTGAAGTTTCTTGTTCCTTTTATTCCTCCTCTTCATAATCTATGTAAAATAATTTCTTCTTAGCACACTTATGACCTTTAGTGTATTTTCTATCACAACTGTAGAAAATCCCTTTTTCTCTTTTTTCTTCCAATCATTGTGGTGTCGACCTTGTAGGTTGTGGAAGTCCAGTAGTAGCAACACTTCCATATTTATAGTTGTGAATGGTAGGCTTCCTTGTCGCCATAATTTTTCTTTCCAACTTGAATGCCTTCTCCAATGAATCAGGTTCCCAAAGGAAAACCTCATGTTGGATGTTATCCTTTAAATTCCTTATGAAGACATCAATATTTTGTTCCTCTGGAATATCAATTACCCTTATATTCAATTTTGGAAGTCCTCAATGTGCTCCACCATATAATCCTTTTGTTTGAGATTTATCAATTGGCTAAAGAAGGTGTTTCTCTTTGTATCCTCATAATTTGTTATCATTTCCTCCGTAAAAATTTACCAAGTGAAATTTTTTTTACAAGAGCAAAGCCATCGATACCATAAAAATTTGTTTTGTTCTAAATACAAAGTTGCAATATGTACCTTTGGTGTGTTTTTCACATTATGGAGATCAAAATATTGCTCCATCTGTAGTATCCATGTTACCGAATCTTCACCATCAAACTTCCCCATATCAATCTTTGAAATATGGTGGGTTTTAAATCCAACATTAGAGTCTATGAAATCATGATTAAAAATTATTTTTTTCTCATTATTAGTTTCATCTACCACCATTTCACCATTAGGAATTATTTGCTGTAGAAACTTTTTCAAACCTTCCTTCAAACTTTCCATGTCTTCTTTTAGACCATTATTCATGTATTCCATGTTTTCTTTCAATTTTTCTTCTATACCATTGATCTTAGCTTCCAAGTCATCCATCTTAGCTTCAAATATATTATTCAAACCATCCATCTTAGCTTCCATTTCATTTTTTGTTACTCTTTGCGAGAGCCAAATTTGTTGCACTTGGTCTCGTAATTTTGATATATCATGTTGCACTTCTTCCTCTTCATGAGTCATAGTAGAGCCTTCTGAGGGCTTGATGGGTGTGGAATTATTTTCGGGGGGAATTTTAGAAATCAATACTACTATCTGTGCTTCAATATTCCCTTGGAATCACTTCAAACTGATTTTTCAAATAAGACTTATGTAATTAAAAAAAAATACACACATTTTTCTTTCTTTTGAGGAGATCAATATTGAAACCGATGTATCTCTGTAATTTTGGATCCCAAATATTGATATTTGGTTCAGTAGTAACTCTCTGAGTCTTATTTCCAATTCCACATGTC
This sequence comes from Pinus albicaulis, assembly GCA_034641835.2. Lineage (NCBI taxonomy): Eukaryota > Viridiplantae > Streptophyta > Pinopsida > Pinales > Pinaceae > Pinus > Pinus albicaulis. The sequence continues at coordinate 322,068,393 of CM076575.1, forward strand.
AGACCTGATTTGGATTCTTCAAGACAAACATATGCCCAATCTCCCACAATGGCCTAATTATGGACTAGTTTAGTAGAGAAAACTTGTACGAAGCGCCATGTATCATTGTTTCTTCCTTCGGCTTTTAAATCAAAAAAATGGAAATTACAGTCTATGAAATTTAGGCCACTTTTTACATACTTCCAATCCGAAATTTGAAACAGAATCTATGACAATTTTCCCTCGACCATATATTTGAGATGAAATTCTACAGCATGAAAAAACCCTAACTTACTGAGATCATATCTCCGAAAATATAGCGAACCAAGATTTGAAATTTTTACATGAAGTTCCATAGGATTTCGGCTCAAATGGGATTTTTTCAGCTTCTGAAACCTCGCAGAACAAAATTTATAGAGAAAATTCCAAGATGACCTGTTTGAAGAAGCGAAAACCTATAATCCCAAGCTCTGATACCAAATGTTAAGAAATCAGCTCACAAAATAGAAGAAAAGAGAGATCAAGACTTAGAAATCAGGCTCTTTGAGAGGGAAACCCCTTTAAATTACATAAATGAGCAATAATTGGATGATTCAAATGAAAAAACCTCCTTTATATATATAGGAGTCGAAGGGGTCACAATATAATACTAGCCAACATAACAAAAACAATGTAAGGGCACAACAATAAAAATAGTGGGCTTCTATGGGGCACAATAATAACAATATGGGTAATACATGGGCACAACAATAAACAATAAGGGGGCTACACTAACAATAATAATGAGCTGATACACTAGTATTATAAGGACATGACATCAACCTCATTTGGACAATCATCTTGGATCATTTTTCTATTCTCTTTCTTGTTTTTGGCTCGCACGGGTCTGAGGTGTTATTTTTTGCAACTAGGGTAAATTTCCTCATTGGAAAAATTAGATGATTAAAATAATAAATTAATTAGATTCCTCTTTTTGAGAGGATCAAAATCGACATATAGATAATCCTAATCGGTTAAGTGGAAGTTAAGCTATGATTATATTTTATTATTTTATTGGATAGCCTAATCGTATGTTGATTTGGTCAAAGTCTCAAGTGGTCCCGCAAAAATTTATAAAGAGAAGTGACCCTAAGCGCATTTGCACGCATTCAATCATGATATATTCTTCATTTTGTTTTGGTTATTGGTTGTATTTTCTATTTCTGGCTTGCATAGTTACGTCGCAAGAGGCTCGCTGAGTGGATCGAGATCACAGACAGAGGCACACTTCAGATCTAGGTGTTTTGGGCCAGGGCTGCAAGCAGGAAGAGTTAAGGTAGCGCCTCTGTTGGGCCAAATCTATTGGAAAGGCTTATTAAAGCCAAGAATAAGATGGTAAAGTTGTTGGAAGGAAGGATTCATGGCACAAAAATGGTTCTAGGGTGTTCAAACACTAAGCTGCGAGCAAAAAACATTGTGGTAGTGGCTCAGTGCCCCAAAGATGTGGGCTGGGTATGTTAAGGTGGCATCTCAGAGAGTTATTGGGTAGATTGAATTTTATTCTCAGTCAGTTGTGTTATCACTTTAAAAAAAAAAATGAAACATCATTTGACATAGTCTTATAGGTTCATGTGTCAAAGGTATGGTCATAGAATTCATTTTTTATTACTTGGTTAAGAAAAATTGTAAATTTTTCTTATTATCCTATCCTAAGGTCCAAACCCACCCCCATTCAAGTCTTTTCATGTCACATCAGCATTATTTCCTGACATATTTCATTTCCCAAGCTTACAACTCCGAAAAGGTCATTTTAGCCAAAAATCCCTACTTTCGTAGTGAATTACATAGAAAAACAAACTTTTCGCTATAAAACTACTAATACTTTCATAGTGAAACTGCACAGAAATACACTAAGTACGCTACGAAAGGAGGTATTCCTATCTGTATTTTCAAAACAGCTATTAGGTGTCAGTCAATGATTGAAAGGGATAGGATAGATGTCATTCCAGTTAGTTAAGGTTAAATAAAGGTACAATGGTCATGACTGAAGTCATTATTACCATTTTAAGCATGTCTGAGTCATGATTATGCCATGAGTTGTAATTGAACTTTAAAAATATTTCCCAATTGAGTCATTTGTCATTCTTCTCTCCCTCTTTGCATCTTATTGAGCTCTGGAGAGCTATTTCACCAAGGCCAAGCTGTGGCCGACATTTTCAAAGGTTTGCAGGTATCATTGATCAAGCGAGGCTGAGAAGCACATAAAAGTACCATGGCTACAAAGAGGAATACCAAAAAAGGTGGCCAGTGTCTCAGATATGAGCCATCGGACATGAACCTAATAAATGAGGACCCAAAAATTTCATAATTTTTCAGAAGAACAGGGTGTTTTCATTTTTTCCAAAGATTGCAAGGATGCCATGTATAGGTTTCTAAAGATTTTTCCCTAACTTTCAATGGGACAGCTGCAAAAGTGGGAATGCTAAACCTCACTATAACACCAGAGACTATTATAGCAGCAACAGGAATTCCAAGAGGAGAATAACAATGGTTCAAAGGTTTCAAATTCAACATGCAAGAATGTAAAGAATTTATCAAGCCTGAACATTGTGAGGTTGACCTTACAAAGGCCATTCCAAAAAGCTACATAAAAGAAAATTTCTCAAAGCTACTACTTATCATTAAGAAGTACTTCACTTGTGAAGGGAGGTATCATAAGGTTTATTCTTATCACTTCAGGCTTCTGCTACATTTTTTTGGTAGGAAATCTCTTGATCTACCTTTTTATTTATACAGAAGCTTAGAAAAAATGGTAGATAAACTTCAAGCTAAATCTGAAGGAAGTGAAACCTTACTCTTTCATCATGGTTTAATAAAGTTTCTAGTTTTAGAGGAGTTAAAAAGACTAGGCAGAGACAGGTCTTCTTTTCCATTTTTTAGTGGTTTTGAAGTAGATTCCATCACCCCTAAAAGAAATCCTAAACCTAGAGGTATAAAATCACCTTCAGTGGTAGAACAAAGTGAACCAACAGGGGTAGAGAAAAGTGAACCAGTAATCATGGAAACAGAGCAATTGCAGAAACTTGATACAACTGTTGTTTCGCCTGCAAAACAAAATCCAACTATGAGAAAAACTGGAAAACAAGAGCCAATTGTGAGTAAACATGGCAGCAAAAGGATTAAAAGAAGCCAAACAGTGGCTAAGGGAAATTTATAAGACATTTTTCACGCTATTGATATTGAAGAGACTCCCATAGTCCAAGCTGGGGATATAGATGAGGGAGGAAATAAGCTCAAGAAATCTAAATAAGCAAAAAAAGTTAGAGTTTGAAGGTGAGGATGTAGGTTTCATGTTTTAGGCTAGGAAACCCATGAAAAGACATGCTAGAAAACTCTTAGAAAGTAGTAAAGAATTTCAAAAGGTCAATGAAACTATCCAGCCATTACCAAGCATAATTGACCTTTCATCACCTGCAAAAGAAGAATCAGTCATCAAGAAAAAGAAAGGAAAGGATAAAATCATTGAAAAAATAGAGTTTGAGGTCATTGAGGAGCAATTAAAGTTAGCAAATCATGAAATAGCAGTCTTTAAGAAAGAGGCAAGGAAACATAATGTCCAAAAAGTGCAGTTTGAGAAAATGAAAGAGATTTGGGAAGAGCATGTTGATAGTGTGTCAAAGACCTTAGATGATACACAACAATTAATCAAATGGACTCTATGATTGAGGAAAGAGGTGAAGTATGTTAGAAGAATGAACCTGCACTTTAAATATAGCAATAGAAAACTAAAGGACCAAGTCAAAGATCTCCAAGACTAGTTAGAATTGATCCATGAGGATTTGGAGAAGAAGGGTTTAAAGATGACTGTAGTTGAGGAACCCATAGCTCAACTCATCATTAATGAAGAGGAAACACCTCAAGGCTCTTAAATTGAATTTGATTATGTTTTAAGAGTTTAATGGCATGTTGAAAACCAATTTTCTATAGCTGGAAGGTACCTTTTTGAGACAGGGTCAAAATATGGAAATTACACAGTTTTCCACAGTTTCGTAGCATTTCCTAGGCTTCAAGCCAGGAAAACACTACGAAACTTTCTGTAGCTTTCTTTTTGCTTCTTTAAGCATTTTTTGCAGCTTTCAAGGAGGAGAAATGGTAGTGATGATGTTTCAGGTCATGATGGACACTATGGAACAGCGAAGAAGCAGAAAATTTGAGTTTAAAAGTCATTTTTTGGACACTATGAAAGTACGCTACGAAACTGTACTATTTTCGTAGCAAGTTATTTTAAAAGGTTTACCAGCATTTTAAAATAAGTTTTGGGCAGGTGGACACATCCAATAGGTCAAAGGACCTTGCCACCAAATATTTATGACTTGAAGACCATCAAATGGAGACAGCTCATCAACTGAAGCCTTCATTGAAGATAGGGTCTTGTTTTCCTGAAAAATAGGGTTTGTTTCCATATGTTGAGGAGGATATTTAAGATGTCAAGTAGTGATGAGCTATGTCATAGATTATTCGAACATGTGAGGCTTAGTTGTCAGATATGTAACTTTTTTAAGAGATAAGGTAGTTTGATGTAATAAATAGGAGTTTGAGTCTTATTAGGAAAAGGACTATTTTAGAGTATAGCTATCATTTTCTGATTAAAAGACATGTTTTTCTGTTATGTAAGGTGTCATTAGAAGAATTTGATGAATCTAGCCAAGGGGCAGATCATCCCTGGTTTAAGAAGGTCTATTTAAAGGCAGATTATTGAAGTTGTAAAGGGTTGGATATTTTTTGAAAAGCTGTTGCTTTATGTAATTTGACTTATATCAGTAATACAGAGGACTGCATCTTGACAGACTTGAGATTGTCATGGAGTTTTTAATGCCTTTTTTATCTATATTTTTATGTGTACCACTTGCAGTAGATTTCATATTTATTACTCATAATTCATATGTTTATGCTTTGACTTCCTTTATTGATGAAATGACTGTGTTACCCTATGTTCTATGTATGATTTTCCTTTGTTAAAGACTCTTATCTTCCTCAGATTCCATGTCAAGGAACCTTACTCACTGAATTTACTGATTTTTTGACTCCATAAGCCCAATGGTTGCAGAACTTTATTCTTTTCAACCTACATACATCAATATCAAGTTACTTTTCAAATAGAGTTAGCCATCTAGTTTCATCATTATCTAATATCATAAACCCCTTTGAGAGAGCCCTCTCAGACTGAAGAGGCTAAGCTTCAGCCACAAGCTGGTTTGAAATAGTTACATAGAGTTTTTTGATTAGTAGCCAATCAAGTGAAATTTTTTTATAGCAAGTTGCTTGTGAAATGTCATCACTCATCAGTCACATAGTCATAGTCGCATCAGATCAATCATTGACAATATTCTGGATACAGATCCACAATTGGGAAACTGAGATCACTAGGTATTGGTGATACATTGGTTTCATATTCTACTACTGTATATCTGCTGATCTATAGATTAGATATATTTATTTCCGTTGTATACATGTACTGGGCTCATTGTACTCTTTGCTGAAATATTTTGAAGAAAATCTATAGTAGAAGAATATTTGAAAGGGTTTCCCCCATAGTGGGGTTTTTCCCTGGTCTTGGACCAATATTTGTGTCTCATGGTTTTGATATTGTTTTCTCTGTCGTTGTACTCATTGTTATATATTCATTTACAGTTTATGGTTATTTGCATTGCATAGATTTGAATACACTGTCAATGAAAATTTAATTTGGGCTTAATTATTTGATACACCATAGATAAATATTGAAAATTTAACATGGTATCAAAGCTGAGGTAAATGACAAGCCTAAGAGAAGACAAGTAGTGAAGCCTACATGATTAGAGAGCAGATTTACAAGTTTGTCAGAAAGGAGATATACAAGTTTTTCAGAGAGAAGATCTACAAGTCTATCAAGAAGAAGATCTATAATCCAAGGTCGAGATGTCTTCCTCCACCTTCAAGGAGCATGAGAAACTAGGTGATGGTTCAAAATTGGATGCATGGAAATCCATATTAGAGATTATTGTTGAAAAAAAAGATGTGTTGGAAAACATTCAAGGAAATGTGCCCAAACCTTCAGAAGATGACCTCACCATCATCAAGGACAGGTATAAGAAAGGTGAGTTCAAAGAAAATAAAGTCTTTTTTGATGGGTTACAGGATCAATTACTTGCTTCTGTTGGGAATTTAAAGAAATCTAAAGATATGTATGACAAAATAGCTGTTATGTATGAATTTAACAATCTAAATGAGATTATTACATTGAAATACCAACACAATGAATTTGTTATCACTGGAAAATTGGACAGGAAAAAAGACATCAAGAAATGTCAAGCAGAAGGATTTACACAGCTGCAAAACATTAAAGAATATGGAAAATTTAAAAATCTCTAAGGTTAAGGAGAAAAATATCAAATTGTGTAATATCTCAAAATGGGAATGCTACAATAAATAACACAATATCAGTGTAAATCAGGTCATAAGGTGTGAAAGAAACACCTAACCATCAAATGAATGTTCAACATCAAGAATATGTCCCATTAACTCATTCCAAAGTGAGGAAATGTAGCAATATAGGCATAAAAATGTTATTTTTAGAGAATTGGGATACAAATGTGAGAAATGGGACTTGGATCCCTTATTTAATACTATATACATCTCACATACAGAATTGGAGCAAAAAAACATCTCTCTAGCCATGCTAAATAGATCTCCCCAAGTCAATACAACTCAAAAATGCTCAAACCCCATGACTTATGGCATGCAGAATTTGAGCATGTGAAAACATTATTTTAATGAGGGTTTATATATAAAATTACAAGAAATAATATATCTGTAGTTACAATCATCCAATGGCTGACAAAAATGGAGATCTCTTCCTTTTTACACAATATGAGAATGACTCGGCAAGGGCTCCCTGAAAGTACAAATATAAAATAACAGATATGTAGACCTAGATCTGAAAAAACATAGTTATACTACATCTCTGTAAATAGATAGTTGAATAATACAATAAATAGAAGAAGATGCTTTATAAAATCCTTTTGGGAGAAGGGTTGACCCTTTCCCCAAGGAACAAGCTCAAGATCAAGGGTCTTGACCCTGCTACTACAACACAGAGAGAAATGAGGCAGTTACTGCAAAGGACTGCGCTATGGGAGATGAAAATTACATTGGCCACATGCCAAGATCTAAAAATCAGCTCAAGGACTCTCTCAATGATCTCCCAGAGAAAGAAAGGCTTCCTCCTCTGAAATACAAACTCCGGAAGTGGCGTTGTGGACCTTCCACCGCAACACCCTGCAACACAATGTTATAATCTAGAGAAATAACGTTGTAGTTGGAGTAGGATGCTTGGCCTCAAGCCTGAATGTGGAAAATTGAAGTACAATGCTCCTCCAAGAGGCCTCTCAAGGTAGGAGAAGGAATTCCTAAACAGGAATGCATTGTGCTAAACAACACTGCAACTCTATTAAACATCAAGAGAATGCCAAACAATCATGCAGACCATCAAATCAATAATCATCTAGCTAACCTCAAATAGCTGCCATACTCTTCCTTATAAGCTATGTGAGCCTCCTCACCTTTGGGTCCCACCCATTAGGGTTTCCAACATCACATGATCAATATCCCTCCAAAACTGTGATGTATCTCTATCAAGGCTACTCCTCCAAACCCACGTTTTTTTAATTGGTCAAGGTTGACCTCTTCAACCTGCTTCACCCCTTTTCACACCCAAGTTTCTTCGAGCCATCTCTCATATGTTTTTTTAAACTAATCCTTGTTCATATTGAGCTATTTGCATTGATGATCCAATCTTCTCCATGAATGGTGTTGACTTGGTCAAACTTGACTTTGTCCACAACCAACTGTCCTTGTTCACACATGATGGTTTCAAATATAGCTACTAGAATGATCCCCTTTCACACCAAGAGGTTTTTTATGCTAATTAAATTTAGGTAATGGTCCCTTCCTCGCTTTATTCATCTATTAGGTGCAAAAATAAAAAAATCAATATTCTATTAGCTGCATGCTAATATATGAATATTACAGTCCTCCCCTCCCAAATGTTGCTTGTCGTCAAGAAAATGCAAGTATAGAACTGTAGAGTTTCCTCTCCTCCTCCTGTAGCATCCTCATATGATAAACTCCTCCAAGGAATATGATGATGTCTCAACAATGAATCTACATAGTGCCCCTCCCAAACATGCAAGCTAGCATTTGGTGAGAATCCCAAATAGCCATCATCATGAAAAAGTAAAATACTCAAGGAGGAAACTATGTGTTGTCTATAGGTCCTATCAAGGCATGGAGACTTAAATGTGTTGGGAACTATCATTCCCATGTAAAACCTCCATCCCCAAGCTATCATCCACACAAGATGAGTCGCCCTCCAACATGGAAACTCATGAAATATATTCTCCTCCTTTGGCTCCTGCAATGTAGGTGGGCTGAATAACTGAATATGGTAGACAAAATGGCCTACCCCACGTTGTTTTCCTCTCCACTTATGATAAGTGTAGAGCATATGCCGATCTTGGGCTGCAATAAGGTTGCCCTCAAGTGGCGAGAAGAATATTAGCTCTCCAAAGATCCTTTCTCCCATGTCATGAATCATGCTGGCCCAAATAATTCCATTCAAAGTGAATGGAACATCATCACCATTTGGCATCCAAATCAGAAAAACGCTGAAGGTTGTATGTAATTTTGGATGATACCAATGGTTTATCAAGTGGATACAACGTATTCTTCCTAGCTACTGATTTAGATCATCATGTGGCAAGTGGTATTTCAACAAAATGACAGATGTGCATGTTTTCACATCTACCATGAGGTGGTAAGGAGAATTACATATTAGACAACACACTTGGCCAAAGTCATGTAGAGAAGGGTTACCTCCATCATAGTGGTTGGTTCTAGCACATCAATAATCTTGCCCTCTTATGGAGCAATGCATTGTACATACATGGTGAGAAAGTGTACATACTCAATGAAATAATCAATAAGTACATAAATATATTCTGTACCATGCATAATGAGTAGGCTGAAAGTGATGTCCATGGATGAGTCCTCCCATGAGAATCTTCTCATAAAAATCTGCAACAAGAGAGCATGCATGCTCCCCTTGGAACACTCCATAAATATAAACATGCCCGCAAGTCACATCATTGTTGGCCCTAGTGATAAGGCTCTTGTCACTCCATGATCCCCTTCCTTGACATTCCACGTGTCAAAGTCATCCACTATCATGTTGCTATGTGGGGAAATCTTCTTCCGATGTGGAACCCACTCCTTATCCTTCAATGTTGAAGGGTATCCTCTTTGCACCTTGAATGTGCCATACATTCCTTCGAAAATATCATGATGATTATGGAGAAATTTCAGCCCATACTCTCCCAATAGTAACCATAGCAACAAGGACTCTTGTTGCCTTCTTGCATTATCATGATGCAAATCATGGAGCAACAATACAGTAATGGACATGTGAGATGTCTCATCAACATAGTACAAACAAGCTCCCTTATGCCACATCATGTGGGAGTTATCCTTCCTCCCAACCCAAAGCACATACATGAGATACATCTCAAACAGAAATATATGTAAATACATGGGACATACCTCAAACAAGAGTAAATACATGGACATAAGATTTAACATGTGATTTCCAAACTCTCTTCTTAACAACCAAAGCAACCATGCCTTCTTTTTATGCATCCTGTCATTGAGACATAAGGCATGAGACAAGAAAATATGAATCTTTGGGTAGTAACCATACTCACCCAAAAGCAGCCAGTGTGGCCATGCTTCTTGCTGGCATGTATCATAGATCTGCAAGTGGTTTGGAAACCCCTTGCTCCATACTCATCCACTCATCCCAATGTGGGTGATGGATCTCATTCTACAAATACTTGGTATCCTCCCATCGTATGACACCAACCTCCTCAAAACCTTGAAGAAATTTTCACTTCATGAAATGTTGCAGTGCACCTCCAATGGGATCTCTTAATGATACCTTCTCCTCATGCATGGCCTTCCAAAACCAATGGTGTCTTGGATCTGCTGCAGGTAGAAGTCTCTCTTTGAGTTGTGGCATGCTCATTGATAAAGTGTCATCTAGAGAGGAGAAAATGTTTCTCATCTCAATATGTCTACCCTTTGTCATTTCTTCCTCCACTGCTTCCTGAATGTAGTTGCCACTAGAATTATCCCATGAGGAATGGGTCCTCCTTTATTCACTGCTGCTCTTGGACAGCGCAGTGAAACTCTGTTTCTATAGAGTAGCAATAAGTGATGATCCTTGGTCATGCAACAACAGATTTCCACAATCCTCTAAGATATTTGCTGCAATAATAGAAAGTGTAAATTCAATCATACCTTGATGGGATTTTGGAACACCTTGTATGGCTACAAGAGTTCCTTCTTCCAGTGTGTTGGATCCCTTAACTATTGATGTTGAAGGTTGCTCCTCCAAGGTTGTGACAACGCTGATACAAGTCTCCTCAAGTGATGGTGAGGGCTCCTCCTTCTCTGATTTTTCTTCATCAAATCTCTTGATCACCCTCTGAGTGAAATATACAAAAGTAGATACTCCTGCATGACTTATATGACTGAACCACCAAGTGCTTGCCCTGCCCTCCATGTGCAGCGCTGCAATCTCTATTGTCTCTCTCTCTACCACTGGATGTAGTATGAAGAATGCATCAAGTCTTCTTGTCCAATCCCTTGCTGAAGATGATCCATCAAAAGTAGACAATAGGAACATATTTCCCTTTATTCTTCTTGTGCTGCAAGGTCTCCTTTCTTCCTCCAGTTGAATGAATCGTCTGAAGGCTAGAGTCCCCTTGAAGGCTCTAGGTTGATATTTGTACTCAACAAGGTATTAACTTAGAATCTGATGATCCAAGTGTCCTCCATGCTTCTTGTCTTCTTCTTTATGAGAATAGGAAGTGCATGGTCCTTCCTCTCCTTGAAACCCTCTAGGAGTTTCATGGCATCTCTTCTCCTTCATCTGCCTAACCTCCTGGGAGAGGTTCTTTCTGGATCTGAAAAGTGATGAGATAAAACTCATTCTCTCCATCATTCTGATATTTTCTCCTTCTCTTTATTCTTCTGATAGCTAGAACTTACAGGCTGAGCTAAAGATCATGCTCCGATACCACTCTAATATCCAAAAATTGGAATGCAGAAATGAAAGAACACAATAGTAGTGTAAATCAGCTCATAAGGTGTGAAATAAACACCTAACCATAAAATTAATGTTCAACAACAAGAATATGTCCCATTAACTCATTCCAGAGTGAGGAAATGCAGCAATATAGGGCATAAAAACGTTACTTTTAGAGAATTATGTTATAACTATGAGAAATGGGAATTGGATCCCTTAGTTCATACTATATAAATCTCACATACATAATTGGAGCAAAAAAAATCTATCTAGCCATGCTAAGCTGATTTCCCCATGTCAATACAACTCAAAAATTCCCAAACCCCATGACTTATGGCATGCAAAATTTCCTAAGCATGTGACAGTGTTATTTTAATGAGGGTTTATGCAGAAAATTACAAGAAATAATAGATCTAGAGTTACAATCATCCAATGGCTGAGAAAAATGGAGATCTCTTCCTTTTTATATAATATGAGAATGACCCGGCAAGGGCTCCACGAAAGTACAAGTATACAATACCAAATATGCAGACCTAGATTTGAAACAACGCAGTTATACTGCAGCTCTATAAATAGATAGCTAAATAATACAAGAAATAGAAGAAGATGGTTTATACAATCCTTCCGGGAGAAGGGTTGGCCCTTTCCCCAAGGAACAAGCTCAAGATCAAGGGTCTTGACCCTGCTACTACAAAAAAGAGAGAAATGACACAGTTCTTGCAAAGTACTGCATTGTGGGAGATTAAAAGTACATTGGCCACATGCCAAGAACTGAAAATAATCTCAAAGACTCCCTCAATGATCTACCAGAGAAATAAAGGCTTCCTCCTCTAAAATACAAACTCCGGAAGTGGTGTTGTGGACCTTCCACTACAACACCCTGCAACAGAACATTATACTCTGCAGAAATAATGTTGTAGCTGGAGGAGGATGCTTGGCCTCAAGCTTGAATGTGGAAAAATGAAGTACAATTCTCCTCCAAGAGGCCTCTCAAGGTAGGAGAAGGAATTCCTACAGAGGAATGCCTTGTGCTAAATAGCATTGCAACTCTGCTAAAGAACAAGAGAATGCCAAACAGTCATGCAGAACATCAAATAAATAATCATCCCGCTAACCTCAAATGGCTTCCATCCTCTTCCTTATAAGCTATGTGAGCCTCCTCACCTTTGGGTCCCACCCATTAGGGTTTCCAACATCACATGATCAATCTCCCTCCAAAACTGTGTTGTATCTCTATCAAGGCCACTCCTCCAAAACCACATTGTTTGATTTGGTCAAAGTTGACCTCTTCAACTTGCTTCACCCCTTTTCACACCCAAGTGTCTTCAAGTTGGCTCTCATATATTTGTTTAAACTGATCCTTGTTCATATTGAGCTATTTTCATTGATGATCCAATCTTCTCCATGAATGGTGTTGACTTGGTTAAACTTGACTTTTTCCACAACCAATTGTCCTTGTTCACACATGATGGTGTCAAATATAGCTACTATAATGATCCCCTTCAACACCAAGATAGTTTTTATGCTAATTCCAGTTAGGTATGGGTCCCTTCCCCCATTTATTCATCTATTAGGTGCAAAAATAAAAAAATCAATATTCCTATTAGCTGCATTATAATATAGGAATATTACAAATTATGGACCGAAGACACATGCAAAATGTGCTCCGCACACATTCTTCTTCGATAGGTGCGCTGGTTTGCGTGACTTTCCCTTAATAATCCGTGCGGTCCAGAGCATGGTAGAAGTCATCATCTAGGACTACTTGACACACTTCGGGAAAATATTCTTCACTTGAGGCTGCCGAAGGACAACCGCCTAGAGCCACCTTGAGATTTCATGTGAGCACAAAAAGGAATCAACCCCCATTCTTGGGTCACTGTCGACAAGTGTAGCAAGAGAGGGAATGAGGATTTGAATTTTCCTATAAATTACCACCATGAGAAGAAAAAAATGAGAAAACATTTTTATGCTTTCCAAATTTCCCATAAGAAACCAGCAGTGTGTGATCCAAAGCAGAAATAGAGTTAGAGGATTCAGTTGTTGGCCACCCAACAACTCAAATCCCTTAGGAGAAGAGAGAGTCCTTGCAGAACTAGCTCAAGGGTAAATCCCTCCTTGCTTTGGGTATTAAAGCTCCATATCTCTAAGGATCCACTTCAAGTGTGTAACATTCTACCCTTTATTTACTGATAGCGACTAATAAGAGGGGATTAGTTCTCCATTCGGATTATTGGCTCATTTGATCTAATATTCCCAAATGGGAAAACTCAGCAACAAATGCATAAAAAATGAATTTTCAGAAATATGTGCTATAAAAATGAAAATCAATCCATCGATACACTAGATCTGACATCATAATAGCTAGATCCAAGACAATATTAGAAACAAATCATGATAGAGGAGTTAAACAAGTCTCCCCCACACCGAATAGCTCAAAAACACTCAAACTCAAAAACTACTGCAACATAGAATTACTGCATAAAGAGATAGCGTAGTCTAATGAGGTTTTATACTTAAAAATTAGAGAGACAAATAGATCTTCTCATATATTAAACAATATTTCTTAAAAATTGAGATCTAGTCTCCTTTATACAAATCCAAGAAAACCCTGGAAGGGTTTCTTGAAATACACCCAATAAAAATGGTGAGCTACAACCCAAGCACTGAAGAATCACTGCATACTAAATCACATGAAGATAGGAGGCTGAAATAATATAGATCTGATGTAGATCCACTCCAAGGTCTCCTCCAGTGAAAGACTGAACCCTCCAATCATAGGAAACACTCAAACAGAGCCACAAGATCCCACATTGAAGCTGCCCTCCAAAATAACGCAATTCTAGAATGAAATTATGCTGTAGGTGATGGAAATATATTGGCTTGATGCCAAATATATGAAATGCGCTCAAGAAACCTCCAAAAGGATCTCTGAAGAGAAGGAATCCTTCCTCCTAGGAAAAACTAGCTCAGAAAGTGGGTTTCTCAATCCTCCACTGCAACACCCTGCAACACAACACAATATTTTGTAGAAACTGCATTGTAGCTGAAGAATGAAGCTTGGCTTGAATGTCGAATGTGTGGAATGATAGATCAAGAGTCTCCCAAGAGGCCTCTCAAGGAAAGAGATGGAATTCCTAAATAGGAATGCCTTGTGCTAAACAACACCAACAATCTTAGCTAAATAGCTGAAGAGAGCAAAAGTCTAAACAGACATATCAAAATATAATTCACAAGCTAACCCATATGGTTGCCATCCTCTTCCTTATAAAAAATGTGAGCCTCCTCACCTTGGGTCCCACTCATTACGGTTTCCACCACCACTCAATCAATCTCCCTCCAAAACTGCGTTGTCCCATCATCAAAGCCACTCCTCCATAACAACGTTGTTTGATTTGGTCAAAGTTGACCTCTTCAACCTGCTCCAACCCTTTTTCACACCTAAGGGTCTTTAATCCAACTCTTATATAGATGTCTAAACTAATCCACATTCATATTGAGCTGCCTTTATTGATGATCCACTCCTCCCACATTAGTGTTGTTGACCTGGTCAAACTTGACTTTGTCCACATCCCTTAGTCCTTGTTCACACATGAGAGTGTTGGATCTAGTTATTATCATGATCCCTTTTCACATCAAGAGGGATTTTATTCTTATTCAAGATAAGTATGGGTATCCTTCCCCATTTATTCATCTAACTATGTGCTAAAAGCAAAATCAATATTCCTATTAGCTGCATGCTAATTTAGAAATATTACAGTCCTCCCCTCCCAAATGTTGCTTGTCCTCAAGCAACTGCAAGGATAGAAATGAAGAGCCTCCTCTCCTCCTCTTGTAGCATCCTCATATGATAACTTCCTCCAAGGAACAATATTTTGTCTCATCAATACATCTCCAAGTTGCCCCTCCCAAGCATGTAAGCTAGCTTTTGGTGGGTATCCCAAATAGCTATCATCATGTATAAGTAAATGTTAGAAAATTATATATATTACAGAGCAATGAAACACATAAAATATGCAGAAAACACAAGCACACAAAACACATAAAACCAAAGAGGCATAGATATATGTGGTTCACCCAGTTTGGGCTACGTCCACCCCAAACAGCCAGTCCTTCCTTTCTATTATCTAGCAAAATGAAGAGACACAACCTACAGCAGATCCACTGTAATATCCTCTGTTCTCTCTCACAGTCTCCCTATCTGTTTATCGCTTCGAGAATACACATACAATACAGAGCCACAATACAATACCCTCATACAAGTGAGGGGGTTGCCTTCTAGGGAAAAAAAACCCTAAACGAAACCCAACTTCTACCGTCAGATCATCCACCTAATGAACAACCCATATTGAATAGAAATTACTATACTTTTACAAGGAAAATTTACATTTGTTTTTAGCTTCAGGGGCGCTGCCCCCGAAACCCCCCGCCAAGGGGGGGCTCCATAAAGTCGCAACCGCCCCCCCTGGACTCCCCAGGCAACATTTAATTACAGGTGACTTTGCTGCCCCATTAAGGTACAAGGGTCCAACACTGTGGTACAAAATAGACAAGATAATCAGGCTTCACACCCAACAATCTCCCACTTGGAGACTGATTGTAGCAACTCCACTGCTGCTTCATTTTCTGGACAATGACACCTCTTTAGACCTGGTTGTTTCTCATATTCATCGTCATCCTTGAAGACTAGTTGAAACTGAGCATATTCTCAGTTTCTCCCTGGTTACAACTTTTGTTAGCATATATGCAGGATTCTGGCTAGTGTGTATCTTTTCTAGCTTCAATTGTCCATCTTCCAATACTGACCGTATGAAATGGTACTTGAGTTGTATGTGTTTAGTCCTAGAATGAAATGCTGAGTTCTTTGCAAGATGAATGGCACTTTGGCTATCACTGTATAATGTGCCCATATCATGCTTCTTACCCAATTCATCCATAAACCTTTGTGTAAATCATTTCTTTACTAGCCTCTGTAGCAGCAACATACTCTGCTTCTATTGTTGAAAGTGCAACAACACTTTGGATTTTTGAAACCCAACTGAAAGTTGTTCCACCTACAGTAAATAAATATCCTGTAGTGATCCTCCTGTTATCTCTGTCACCTGCCATATTTGCATCAACATATCCCTGTAGAGAAATGTTTGAACCACCAAAACATAATGCTTGATTTGTGGTACCTCTCAAATATCTGAGAATCCATTTCACTGCCATCCACTGTTCTTTTCCTGGATTGTTCATGTACCTTCTTACAACTCCCACTGCATGTGCAATATCAAGCCTTGTGCAGACCATTGCATACATTAAGCTTCCAACTGATGATGCATATGGAACTTTAGACATATAGTCCATTTCTTCTTGGGTCTTGGGGCACATCTCCTTACAAAGTTTGAAATGGCTAGCAAAAGGTGTACTAACTAGTTTTGCATTCTACATATTAAATCTTTTCAACACCTTTTGTATGTACTCATTCTGAGATAGTGTTAATTTGCGATTTTTCCTATCTCTAGTTATTCGCATACCAAGTATTTGTTTTGCAGCTCCCAAATCCTTCATTGAAAATGAATTTGCCAATTTTCTTTTGAGCACATTTATTTCCTGCATGTTAGACCCTGCAACAAGCATGTCATCTACAGACAATAGAAATATAATATAGCTGCCATAATTTTTCTTTTTCAAGTAAACACAATGATCAGAATGACATCTAGTATAACCTTGTTCAGACATAAACCTGTCAAATTTTAGATGCCACTTCCTTGGAGTCTGTTTTAAGCCATACAAGCTCTTCTTTAACTTGCAGACTAATTTTTCCTTCACTTTGACCTCATATCCTTCTGGTTGCTCCATATATATCTCTTCCTCCAAATCTCCATGGAGAAATGTTGTCTTTACATCTAACTGTTCAAGATGTAAATCTTCCACTGCTACAAGACTTAAAATAATTCTAATTGAAGTCATCTTAACAATAGGAGAAAATATTTCATCAAAATCAATACCTTTCTTCTATGCAAACCCCTTCACCACAAGTCTATATTTGTACCTCTGTTTTCCTCCGTCTTCTCCATTCAGCCTGTAAACCCATTTATTCTGCAATGTAGTTTTACCTGCAGGCAACCTGACTAAGTCCGAAGTCTATTTATGCATTAAGGAGTCTATCTCTTCTTCCATGGCTAGCTCCCACTTCTTCCTGCTTTCAACCTGCATTGCTTCTTCATAACATTCAGGTTCACCAGAATTAGTCAACAATAAATAATATAATGAAGGAGAGTATCGTTTAGGGGGTCTACTTATCCTGGTAGATCTTCTAACACCACTTTCAAGTGTTTGAGGTGCTTGTTTCTATTGTTGTGGCTCTTCATTATTATTATTTTCAGGCATCTTTACCTTTTCTGTGATCTCATCAAGAACTGTGTATTCTTTGTTTTCTTTTTCCTGTTTCTTTTCCTACAACTAATTCTTATACAATACCTTTTCATTGAATATTACATCTTTTCTCCTAATGATTTTGTGATTTTCATAATCATATAAGCGATAACCAAAATCATTAACACCATATCCAATAAAGGTACATTTCTTTGATTTTGCCTCAAGCTTTGTTCTATTTTTTTTATTAATATGGACAAAGGCCTCACAGCCAAAAGGCTTTAAAAAAGAGTAGTTTACCTTTTTACCTGTCCATGCTTCTTTTAGAATACCACCATCCAAGGAACTTGAAGGCCCTTTGTTTATTAGATAAACAACAGTATCTATAGCATCTGCCAAAAATTGTAAACGAAATCCTGCATGCAATCTCATGCACCTTGCACACTCCATGATTGTTTTGTTCATCCTTTCCGACACACCATTTTCTTGTGGTGTTCTTGGAACTGTCTTCTCTCTGTGAATTCCATGCTCTGAACAGTACCTATAAAACTCTTTGTTGCAATATTCACCTCCATTTTCTAAACTGAGACACTTCAAATTCTTTCCTGTCTCAATCTCAACCAAAGCTTTCCATTTCTTGAAAGTATCAAATACATAAGATTTATTCTGAATACAGTAAATCCAAGTTTTTATAGTTGCATCATCAATAAAAGTAACATAATAATGAGAACCACCAAGAGATGATACCTAAGCAAGTCCCCATACATCTGTATGCACAAGATCTAATTTTTCTCTCTTCTTTTCTTTCCCAACTATGAGAAATCTGACTCTCTTCTATTTTCCATAAATGCACTTCTCACAAAAATCCAAATCAACATTCTTCAAACCCAACAAAAAATTTCTTGAGTGAAGAATATTCATCCCCTTCTCACTCATGTGTCTGAGCCTATGATGCCATAATGTTGTATCTTCTCCTTTGGAAGTTAAAGCATTAACAGAATTAGAAATACCATTGCATAAATACAATGTACCAACCTTTTCACCTTTTGCTACTACCAAGCTCCTTTGGTGACCTTCCAAGTTTTATCTGTGAAATTTTTCACACAACCTTCACCGCCTAACTGCCCTATTGAAATCAGATTTTTCTTCAAATCTGGAACATGCCTTACCTCCGTTAATAGCCATTGGTTTTCATTCTATTATTTTACAAGAAATTTACCCATTACAACAATTTTACAGGGTTTATCATCACCGAAACGGACTTGTCCAAAATCTCCTTGAACATAGTCATGAAAATATTTCTTATCAGGTGTGGCATGGAACGAGGCCCCTGAATCTACAACCCAAGAATCAATAACATTTTCGAAAGAAAGAATCAAAACATCTTGTAACACATCACCTGTCACATTTGCTTCATGATTGTTTTCTTGCTGTGTGTCTCCTTTTCCCTTCCAAGATCTACAATATTTCTTCAGGTGTCGTTTATTTCTGCATTTCCAGCACACTATACCCGATTTGGACTTGGATCTGCCTTTCCTTGATTTACTGTGATATCCCGAGCTCATTCCTCTTTCCATTTTTCTTCCCCTAGAATCTGTACTCAAAGAATTACCCGATGCCTCACCGGAGCTTTTTTGTCGCATTTCCTTGCTAAGGATAGCACCGAAAACATCATCAAACTTTAAAGTACTAGATCCAGAGACAGAGTCACTAATGGCCATAACTAAACCGTTCCAACTTTCTCGCAATGAGCACAGAAATAAAAGAGCCCTAAATTCATCATCAAAGTTTACCCCTATACAACTTAACTGACTGGTAACTATATTAAAATCATTTAAATTATCTGCAACAGATCCACCTTCTGACATCTTCATATTAAATAAACATTTCATGAGAAATACCTTGTTTGAGGCTGAGGGTTTTTCATATAATTTTACAACACCTTAATCAAACCCTCTGTTGTTGTTTCCTTCGAAATATTGAAGGCTACCGATGCCGCAAGGCACAACCATACTGTTTTGAGTACCTTTCTATTGAGAATATCCCATTTTGCGTCTTTCATAGCTGTCGGCTTCTTTGTTTTTCCGCTCAATGGTAGGTACAAATATTTCTAATACAGATAATCTTCCATCTGCATCTTCCACAGCAAGAAGTTTTGGCCGTTAAATTTCTCGACCCTAAACTTACCATATTTCGCCATTGCTCCCACTCGAACCAGGAACCCTTCTTTCCTATGAGTTTATTAGCCAAATAGACCTTCGGCTTTGATACCCGTTGTTAGAAAATTATATATATTACAGAGCAATGAAACACATAAAATATGCGGAAAACATAAGCACAAAAAACACATAAAACCAGAGAGACACAAATATACATGGTTCAACCAATTTGGGCTACGTCCACCTCGAACAACCAGTCCTTCCTTTCTATTATCCAGCAAAATGAAGAGACACAACCTACAATAAATCTGTTGTAATATCCTTTGTTCTCTCTCACAGTCTCCCTATCTGTTTCTCGCTCCGAGAATACACATACAATACACATCTTCAATACAATACCCTCATATAAGCGAGGGGGTTTCCTTCTAGGAGAAAAAAAACCCTAAATAAGCTTATATTCTCTTTGTCAGGATCATCACTTTAATGAACGACGGTTCATTAGAAATTACTATACTTTTACAAGGCAATTTTACATCTGTTTTTAGCTTTGGGGGCGCTGCCCCCAAAACCCCCCACCAAGTGGGGGCTCCATAAATTTGCAACCGCCCCCCCCCAGGACCCCTCAGGTAACGTTTAATTACGGGCAGTGTTGCCGCCCCATTAAGGTATAGGGGTCCAACACTGTGATACAAAATATACAAGATAATCAGGCTCCACACCCAACAATAAAACATCCGTGGAGGAAAAAATGTGCTAGCTAGAGGCCTTCTTGAGGCATGAAGTCTGATATATATTGGGGTCTAACATCCCCATGTGAATCTCCCATCCCCAAGCTATCATCCATACAAAATGAGCCACCCTCCAGAATGGTAACTCATGAAGAATCTCCTCCACCTTTGGCTCCTGCAATGTAGGCGGGATGAATAACTAAATATGGTAGACAAAATAGCCTACCCCACACTGTCCCTCTCTCCACTCATGATAATTGTAGAGTAGCTATTGATATTGGGCTGCAATAATGTTGCCCTCAAGTGGTAAGAAGAAGCTTGGATCTTCAAAGATTCTCTCTCCAATGTCATGAATCATACTAGCCCAAACCATCCCATATGAAATGAATGGTACATCATTACCATATGGTATCCAAAACAGAAAATTTCAGAGGGTTATGTGCAAGTTTGAATGATACCAATGGTCTCTCAAGTGGATAAAACACAGTCTTTCCAACTGCTGTTTTAGAACATCATGTGGTAAGTGGTCGTCCAACAAGATAATAACAGTGAATGTTTGCTCATCTACTATAAGGTAGTAAATAGCATTATATATCAGCTGAGCACAATAAGAATGAAAACACACTTGTCCAAAGTCATGTAGATAAGGGTTATATCCATCGTAAGTGTTGGTCCTAGAATGACCATAAAACCCAAAATTAATCTTGCCCTCTTGTGGAGAAATGCATTGTACATAGATGGTGAGATAATGTAAATACTCAAGGAAATGATCAATAAGTACAGAAATACATTTCTTACCATGCATAGTGAGTAGGCTAAAAGTGAGGTCCATGGATGAGTCCTCCCATGAGAATCTTCTCATAAAAGTCTACAAAGTGAAGGGATGCATACTCCCCTTGGAACACTCCATCAATAGAATCATACCACCAAGTGAAATCATTGTTGGCCTTAGTGATAAGGCTCTTGTCACTCCATGGCTCCTTCCTTTGACATGCCACATGCCAAAGTCATCCACCATCATGTTGCTATGTGGGGAGATCTCCTTCATATGTGGAAGCACCTCCTTATCCTAAAATGCTGAAGGGTAGCCTCTTTGCATTTTGATTGTGCCATCCATTTCTCCGTAAATATCATGCCAAGTATGGGAAAAATTCTACCCATACTCTCCCAAGAGTAGCCAATGCAACAATAACACTTGCTGCTTCCTCACACCTCCATCATACAAATCATGAGGTGAAAATATGATGATTGACATGAAGAATGTCATATCAACATAATGCACCCAAACTCCTTTCTGCCATATGATGCATGTTTCTTGCCAAGTTTCCTCCACCAACATACCCTTTGGAGAAAGATATGTCACATGATGTCCAAACTCTTTCAAGAGTAGCCAACGCAGCCATGCCTTCTGCTGCCCGGTGTCATAGATATGCAAGTCACTCACCAACCTCTTGCTCACCATCCACACCCATTCGTCCACATGTGGGTGTCTCCCACCATGCTCCATCTTGGTATTCCTCCAATGAAGACTACCATCCTCCCAAATCAGATTTCTACCTTTGCATTTCATGGGATGTTGAAATGCAACCTCTTTGAGATCTCCTAGAGAAGACCCCACACCAATGACCATCTTGAATCCATAAAGATCCAAGTATGTTGAAGGCAAAACCTTCTCATAGGCATGTACAATAGTCATCCTAATAGGTCCATTACAATGATGAAAGACAAAGTGTCTCTCATTGATAAACTTCTCATCCAATGTCATACAAGTTTAATGGTCATCAGAATGCTCTAATGATAGCTGGGCCTCCAACTCCTCCCTGTTGCTTAATGACAATGCTATTAATCTCCTCAATGGTGTATTTTCTGTCTCATGCTCCAGCTCAATGTTGAACATAGAGCTCTACATTGGATTGTTTAGGAAAAATCTCATCCTATCCTCCACAAGTCCACACCCCAACCCCAAGTGTTGTGTGCAGCTCAATAATGACACATTAGGATGACTTCTTATCTCTTCCTTGAAAAACTCAAGGCTACACAGCGCAGTGAAATTCTGTTGCTCCAAATCAGCAGTATGTGTTGACCCTTAGTCATGCAAAGGAATATTTCCACAACCCTTCATAAGATTTGTTGAAATAACAAGAAGTGGAAATTCATGCATACCTTGGTGAAGCTTGGGAACATCCTATATGGCTACAAGGGTTCCTCCTTCCAATTTTTTGGCTCCCCCAACTGCTGAGGATGATGGTTGCTCCTCCATAGTTGTGTTAGTGCTGGTAAAAGTCTCCTCAAGTGGTGGCCCCTCTAATTTCTTCTTATCAGATATTTCTATCACCCTTTGAATGAAATCCGCAAAATAGTCACTCTTGCATGACTCAAATGGTTGAACCACCAAGTGCTTGCTTTACCCTCAAGGTGCAACGCTGCAATCTCAACAACCTCTCTTTCAACCACTGGATGTAGTAAGAAGAATGCATCTAGCTTCATCACCTAAGCCTTTGCTGTATATGTGGATGATCCATCAAAAGTAGACAATAGAAATATATTGCCCCTCATTCTCCTATTTTTGCAAGGCCTCCTTTCTTCTTCAAGCTGAATAAACTGAGGAAGAGCTAGAGTCTCCTTGAAAGCTATAAGTTGAGACTTGTATTCAACAAGGTATCCACTTAGGATCTCATGTTCCAATTGCCCTCCATCTCCATGTCTCTTGTCTTCTTCCTCCAAAGTAAAGGGCAAGGTGTAATTATTTGGAGCTTCTTGCAACACTGGTTCTTTCTTTTGAGAATAGGAGGTACATAGTCCCTCCTCTTCTTGAAACCCTCTAGAAGTTTCATTACATCTCTTCTCTTTCATCTGCTTAAACTCCTTGGAGAGGTTCTTCATAGATCTGAAAAGTGATGAGACGAAGCTCATTCCTTCCACCATTTTAGATATATTCTCCTTCTCTTCTTCTTATTATAGCATAATGGCTGAAAAATCACAGGCTAAGCCAAGATTATGCTCTGATACCACTGTAATATTCCCAAATGGGAAAACTCAGCAACACATGCATAAAAAATGAATTTTCAGAAATATGCGCTATAAAAATGAAAATCAATCCATGGATCCACTAGATATGACATCATAACACATATATCCAAGAGGATATTAGAAACAAATCACGATAGAGGATTTAAACAAGTCTCCCACACACCAAATAGCTCAAAAACACACAAACCCAAAAACTACTGCAACATAGAATTATTGCATAAAGAGACAACGTAGTCTAATGAGATTCTATACTCAGAAATTAGAGAGACAAATATATTTTCTCATATATTAAACAATATTTCTCAAAAACTGAGATCTAATCTCCTTTATACAAATCCAAGAAAACCCGGGAAGGGTTTCTTGAAATACACCCAATACAAATGGTGATCTACAACCCAAGCAATGAAGAATCACTGCATCCTGAAGCACATGAATATAGGAGGCTGAAATAATATAGATATGATTTAGATCCACTCCAAGGTCCCCTCCAATGAAAGGCTAAACCCTCCAATCATAGGAAACACTCAAACAGAGCCACAAGATCCCACACTGAAGTTGCCCTGCAAAATAACAAAATTACAGACTGAAATTACATTGTAGGTGATGGAAATAGATTGGAATGATGCCAAATATCTGAAATGTTCTCAAGAACCATCCAAAATGATCTCCCAAGAGAAGGAATACTTCGTCCTATTAAAAACTAGCTCAGAAAGTGGGTTTCTCAACCCTCCACTCCAACACCCTGCAATACAACACAATATTCTGTAGAAACTGCGTTGTAGCTAAAGACTGAAGCTTGGCCTGAATGCCATATGTGTGGAATGATAGATTAGGACTCTCCCAAGAGGCCTATCAAGGAAAGATATGGAATTCCTAAACAAGAATACCTTGTGGTAAACAACACCAGCAATCTTAACTAAACAACTGAAGAGAGAAAAAGTCTACTAACATATCAAAATAAAATTCACAAGCTAACCCCATATGGCTACCATCCTCTTCCTTATAAAAAATGTGAGCCTTATGACCTTGGGTCCCACTCATTAGGGTTTCCACCATCACACAATCAATCTCCCTCCAAAAGTGCGTTGTCCCATCATTAAATCCACTCCTCCATAACAACGTTGTTTGATTTGGTCAAAGTTGACCTCTTCAACCTGCTTCAGCCCTTTTTCACACTTAAGGGTCTTCAATCTAGCTCTTGTATAGCTGTCTAAACTAATCCACATTCATATTGAGTTGCCTTTATTGATGATCCACTCCTCCTACATTAGTGTTGTTGACTTGGTCAAAATCGACTTTGTCCACATCCCTTAGTCCTTGTTCACACATGAGAGTGTTATATCCAGTTATTATCATGATCCCTTTTAACATCAAGAGGAATTTTATGCTAAAATAAAATTCAAGTATAGGTCTCCTTCCCCATTTATTCATCAAAATATGTGCTAAAAGAAAAATCAATATTCCTATTAGTTGCATGCTAATTTAGGAATATTGCATTTGACTCATTTGAGTTTGTGTTTATGTTGTATTGTAGTTTTGTTTCTTCTTCTTATTTGCAACATACTATGTTCCATAAAATAGTTTGTTTTACATGTTAGTATGTTTCTACTAACCAGATAAAAATTATTTCTACCTGTGACCATTGCTTGTAGGTTGCAACCATTCCTACTAAGCACCGGTGTTTTAGTACACTCTTGCACTAAAAACACCATAAAAGGATTAGCGACTCCACTGGTTTTACCCTTTAGCTAAGTGGTTGTGTTTTTGCAGAGCCTTCTCTTTGCTTAGGATTGTTGTTGGACCAGCTCTCCTCCTCCTCATATTCTCTCATTCACCCACTATGAAGAGTTGCAGTTTAGGAGTTCCGGAATTTTTTATGCAGGAAAACCGCACATGTTCAGCACAAGCAAACGCGTCGGTACGAGCGTGTTCAGCTCAAACTTGTGTGCAGAGTCGCACGCCTATGTGGGAAAATTCCACGCAGAAACTAGTGAGCCAAATTTTCATTAGTTTTCTTCAGTTTTTGCAACTGTAAAGTGACTGTTAGCCCAGAATAAATTTGCCAAAACTGTGTTTGGTGTATCATGATTGTTAGGAAATTCTTTTAGCTACACTTTAGTTTAGCTATTGGCATAGTTTTAATTTTTAGTTTAGTTTCACAAACTCATATAGTTTAATTAGGAGGCATGTAAGTGGCTAAAATCCAGCCATGCTATCTGAATGAACTTATTTTGTGGAAATAGACACCAAACGTGTAGGTAATTACCAAGGAGTAAGTGGCCCATATCCACGCATGCTTAGCTAGTTTCCATTTATATATTTTTCCTAGTTGTTGCATTAATTTTAGTTTTAAAATTTTGCATTAGGAACCAGGACCAGGACCAAATTATCTTAGAGAGCAAGTAATATCTACCGCCCTTGCACCTTTTGGTGACCCTGGGCATGCATATGAGCACTCTCTCTTGATAATTTTCCATCCACATTTAGTCCAACGTTTAGTTTAATAGGAAAAATTGTAGGCAGCCCACTATTCGCACATCATTTGATTTTCGAAAGGAACAATCAAAACATAGTTTAAATAAGAGGACATGTAAAGGATCAATGCTTATCTGCATCCTACAAACATTTTGATTGTACACTTTCTCACACACATTTCCACACCATAAGCAAAGTAAACCACCTTAAAACTAACCATAAGTGAACTCATTAAATCTCCCCACTGGGGCCACAAGATAATTAATAGTTCAGGTTAGGACCATTGGGGGTAGTCATCCAATAAGCTGTCATGGTAAGTTTAAATTCTTGAAACATAGAAGTTTACTTTATAGGGAGCTTTAAACCCTTCAATCTTCCCATGGAAAAGAAAACCCGAGCACCACAAAGACCCGATTCAGAGGGGGTTAAGCTTAGGAACAGTGCATGCGATAATATTTGGGGCTACCTGACCCATCTAGTGCTCGCTACTAGTCACTAATTACCAAGAAGATCAAGAATCGAACACTCACGTGGGATGATGGTACTTAGTGGAAAATTCTAAGGCATCCTTCCCTATAGGTGACGGTGAAGGAAGCACTAGATCCTTTTTCCATTACCTTGGTTGATTATTCGGCTACTAGAAGGCATCGCGAGTTCTTCTAGGACATTAGCCCCAATACCCACCAGAAGATATCTTCGCAAGGCCCAGTTACAATTGAGAGTGTGAGTACGATTAGGTATTTTAGTATTTTGAGTATCACGTGAAAAACATCAAAAACCATTTTTTGATTGAACTTACTCAATCTATCAAAGTTAACAAATGACCCCATTGCACACAATCCCACTTGGCCCCGCATGTCCACGAAGCTCCCTTCAGACATTCCAAAGTTCAAAGGGAAGCAAGATGAAGAACCTGGAAACCATGTAATGACTTTCTACCTATGGTTTTCATCGAATAATATTATTGATGATACTAATCGATTAAGACTATTTCAGCACACCTTAACCACACTGTTGAGCCTTGTAATAGGTATGTATTTACTCTTGATTATTTTCCTTTTTCCTCTTCCTTATCCATCTTGTGCCCTGATATAATAATATAATGAAAGGATTTTGATAAAGAATGAATGAAAATGATCCTGATACGATTTAACAATCCAAAATAATTCCCATTGTTTTTATGCTGAAAAATAACAGATGAAACAAAGACTGTTTACAATAAGAAACAGTAGGACCTAATCACGGGAAAGAAGACACGTTGAACGTGGTCGAATCAGAAGACAAAATAGTCAATATTTCTGCTGTCCAAGGATGGCATTTTTTTATGGATCCGTCAAGATCCCTTGATCCTGAGGGATCACATTTATCCTTCTTTTTTAACTATAAAGGGACAGGGAGAGCTAGTTCTCGGATATCGATATGATGTATATTTTGATTCTTCATAGTTCTTAATTGTAATACAAAGAACATAGTTCTTCACAACAAGATCAGATTGTGATGTTAATTGACTGCGATGATTAATATATAGTTCGCGTTGTTGTTCATTCACATATTCTAGAGTAGTTAAGCAGTATTCGTCGGTAGCTAAGGGCTCGGTCTCTAGTGAATCTCACTATTGTTTCCTGTGTTTTACCTTTTCATTTATTGTAATTATATTATGATTTTCCACTTTACTTTTGATAATACACATTTCCAGTTTATTTCCATTGAATACGCATTTCCAATTTATTTCCTTCAAGAATTAGTTTCTAGTTAAAAGAACTGGTTTGATTATTTAAAGCATAGATAGTTATTCCAATACCTTCTTTCTATTCAATAGTTTAGATCTAGCTAAAAGAGCTCGGTTAATGCTTCAGTGCTCTCGGTTGATTATCATTCGAATTATTTGAATTAAGAATGAATTATAGTTTTTGGTTATAATGCACAGATGAATCACTCCCTTTAAAGTTTCAAGATTTATGATTGCATCTATATTAAACGATTGGCTTTAGCATTACTCTTTGTATGAATAGCGTGCACATATTGTGTACACACTTGAAATAAAAGGACTTACCCTGGTTGATAATTAATGTGAGGCAATTAGGAGTTTTTAAAGACACCTGTTAGCACCCAACATTTTGGCGCCAATGTCGGGGAGTGTGTTGCCACTCTGTACAAAGAGTAATGTCTAATTGATGTTTTTTTCTGTTGAGGGAGTATTGGGTATTAAAAACGGAAGGTAAGAACCTGCATAAAGAATGAGTAACATGCTCGCTCATCCGCCCGCTTTCTAGCATAATTTCGTAAGAGTTTAAGGTAGGAATGAATGTTTGTATTTTTGCATGAATGACTAAGAGGGAAAGACCTGAAAAAGACAAAATTCTTCCTTCTAAACTTGAAAAACCTAAGGGACTGGTGACCCTTCGATGATCAACTTTTATTAATGAAATCTTAAGAAAATCTGAGTCTCAGTCATCAGTAGGACCCCGAATTGTTGTTGTCAGAAATCCTACTGACTTCCTTCAAGCCGCAGGACCACCATCTATAGCTAACGTTGAGATTCACAGTAAGACTGAAGGGATTAAGCATAGTTTTCAAGATACTGAGAATTCACAAACTCACCCTTCAAAAGAAGGAAATTCTTGCAACCTCCATGAAGGAGAAGGAGAAACAGGAAATTTTGAAATTAAATTATCAGAACGTAGATCTCCTGAAGTAGTGACTGAACAGAGGACACCTAGTATTCCAGATCAAGGTAGTGTTGTTAGAACCATTCTAGCCTCTTGTGGACATCTTAGGAATAACTCTCCAGCTCCAGAGATTCCTAAATAATATTGGCATATTTTTTACCAAATGGCTAATAACCATCAACCTCAAACTTTTACATTGCAATACCTTATTTTTGACACAGCTTTCAATTCCCCCATGAAGACTATCCCATTACAAAACATTCCTACCTTTCATGGGCTAACTTCAGAAGATCCTGATGCATTCCTTTTCAAGTTTTTTGTCTTATGCAGGGGTTATGACTACACTACCGACCGCCAAAAGTTGAAGCTATTCCCCTCTACTCTGAAGGGAGCAGTTATGCGTTGGTTTATGGGACTTGGTGGAGGCACCTTCAATGATTGGGACCAAATGAAAACATATTTTCTTAAAAAATGCCAAGATTATTGCTGAACTAGAGAACTAAAAGATGAAAATTTTCAAATGGTAGCTAAGCCTAGTGAGAATCTGGAAGAATATGTAGAGCATTTCCAATATAATATGCAAATATATCCTTACAAAAATATGCCATATAATGTTTTGAAAACCACGATGATTAGAGGTATGAAAGACCAATGGGTAGAGAACTAAATATAATGAGTAAATGTGATATTTATCAAGAAAACTATAACAATATTATAGATTTGTGCATCAAGTGTTCCAAGGGCAGTACAAAGATGAAACCAGTCGGACACGATGCAAGCCCCAGAGACAGCAAAGCCTCAAGAGGAAGCATTACTCTTACACTGAAAATTGTCATACTGACATTCTTCTATGTGTATGAGCTCATTATTACTCATGCTTCTCCCTTTTCAATTCTAATATATCAGTTCCTCATGTCAAGCCTTGAAAATCAGAGAAATGTTCCTAAAAATCTCCTAAACTTTGGTGTCACACTTTCTCTCTATCTTGCCTGTGGTCCCGCACCTAATGTTCAGCTCTCTTGTGTACCTGAACGCACTTTATCTGTGTTAAAGATGCCGACCCCTGTAAGATAAAAAAGGCACAAGTAAATTCCAAAAAGCTCAATAAAAGTGAATTCTAGAAGCTTCCAGAAAATATCTTGCAGTGATAGAACCGCTCTTATGAGGTGCATGTATCCCTTACCTTATGGAGCTAACCCCTTGATTTGAGGAGCTTATCCCTTTGAAGGAGGATTCTATCCCTTCATAGTTGGAACAAGAAAAATCCTCTTTTCCACTATAAAAAGAGGCATTGGGTAGCCTCAAGGGGAGTTCAAGCTTTAGAATATTTGAAGTTAAGTGTTGTTTAGATTCAGACTTAGTTAACTAAGACTTTTGTGAGGAGAGATTACATACCTCTATTCGTCTTGGTTGGAGGAGTGCAGAGCTTATCAAAGTAGAGGAGACTCCTGCTTCGGACCCCGGGAAAGCTTGTGCAACATCAAGGCTCAGGTTGTAAGGTTTTCCTTCTTTTGAAATTAATACAAATATACTCATTTTTCTCCATAAGCTTTCAGTTAATGGTTTATTTCATAGATTCCTTGATCACTATGATAAGCATGGTTTATGATGATTTCTATACAGGTGCTATGTAATATTTTTCTTGTTTGTGGCTGCAGGTTTACGAGGAAAACTCCTTCAAGCGTGCGAGGGACAACAACGACTTCAAACAAGCGCTGGACATAC
Organism: Pinus albicaulis; assembly: GCA_034641835.2. Classification (NCBI taxonomy): domain Eukaryota; kingdom Viridiplantae; phylum Streptophyta; class Pinopsida; order Pinales; family Pinaceae; genus Pinus; species Pinus albicaulis. The sequence goes on from CM076575.1 coordinate 322,098,679, forward strand.
GGTAATTCTTTTACACCTCTATAGAGCTTTTTGTAAATCATATATGCTTAGAGAAAGATTAGTTTATTTGGCTGTTTGTTGCTAGATACTTTTAGTACTAGGGAGATCAGTCTTGTCCGCAAGACGGATTAATCCACACAACAAATTGGCGACTCCACTGGGGAAAGAGCTTGTTGTTTTTGGTTCTCTTTTATTTTGATTTGAGGAAACATTTTTCCTGGTTTTTGATTGATAGACATCTGCCTGGGTAGCTTAGGTTTTCTCTCTTTTTGAAATTTTTAGATCTTTTATGTTTTTCTCTAATTTTTCCTGGGATCGCACTTTTCCTTCTTTGCACAGTGTGGGCAGTTTCGCATTTTTGCTTAAGTAAACAGTGCGATACCGCACCTGTTACTTCTGCAAGCCTGCGGACCATGTTAAAATTCTGAAAAAATATAGATTTATTTAGTTATTTTAATTTAGCGTTTTTTAGTTTCTGCCCATATTAATGATTGTTTCCATCAAAAGCCTTTTGTGAATGAATCTTAGCAGTATTGGTGTTTTGATGATTTTCTAGAAGTTTTGCGTTTTGGATTATTTTTCACTTGGTCTCTGTAGTGATTCGAAGCATTGACTGTTTGAAGTACCTAAGATTACATTGGTCTTTTGTCTTTTTACTGAATCCGACCTAATTGTGAAATCATCCTTTATTGAGAAATAGAGCTACCTATTTCTTTGCAAATCTTCGAAAAGAAACTTTGTTATTGGTTTTTGAATTTCATTTTTTATAAAAACATATTTGAGTGTTTTTGATCTGTTTTTTATTCTGAACGAATATATCCTTAGTTTGCTGAATAACTAAGTAAAACATTCTTCAAAAAAAAATCTTAAAGATTTTATTCGATTAGATTGTTAAAATTTGTAGATCTCAGAATTAGTTTTATAGTTTTGAGTGCTTTTAAATTTTTTTAGATTTATTTTGAAGGAAATTTGTTTTGTAGCTTCAAGTTTTTGAAAGTGAAAGGATTTTATTATGAGCTTTGATAATTTCTCTCATTTTGAGTTATTTTTGGAAAGACAAAATATTTTCTTTCAATTGTTCTTTATGTTTAAAGAAGGAATTGTTTATTAAAAGAATTGCATTCTCAAACTCTTTCTTAACTAGAATTTCATTGAAAGAAAACGATCTGATTATCATTTTTAGGTGCATTTTTAGTGTTTTTTGGAAGTTGAGTCTTCACACCATCAGAGTTTCATTTCCGCGCCCATTGAATTAAGAAGCAACTCTTAAAAGTAACGCTTAATTAAAATTCATCTAGCAATATTTTTGTTTTCTAGGGCTCTTATCACCAACATAGCTTAGGCTAGTATCTTGGAGTAGGGAGTAATTAACTCTCCAAGATAGTAAAAACAAACAAGAAGACAAATCTTGCGGTAGGAAATAAATCCAATTGTAATTTGTATAATCTGGGAAGCTTCTCTTAAAGAATTCAATCACGAGATCATGTCCGAACCTTTGAGACAATCAATTTTGTTTCATTGGGGAAGATAGAAGATTTTGCGCGCATTACAAATGGTAAACCTCGGATTAACCATTGTCGAGGAGCCTGGGGTCACTTGTTGGTAAACCTCGGATTAACCATGTCGAGGAACCTTCAAGGGGATTGAGCTTTGTTACTCTGCCCTTGCACGTGGGATCGGATCGTAAACTTTTCCCCTAGTTATATTTGTTACTGTTGGTAACCTTAGTGCCCACAAACTTAAGATTATTTCCTAAGGTGACGGTGAAGGAAAGATCTCACTGTACCTGGAGCAGACGTCAACTATACTCACTTGGACTCTCTGGGGGGTTCTCTTCACACGAGATGTTTTTGTGAGGAAACTTGTGCCAGTCTGTTTCATTAAGCAGGTTGTCGGGGTAACTGTTCCAACCGCCCTTTCTGTATTAAATTTCTACTAAGTTGGATTTCATCACCAACTAGTGTTTTTGGGAAGTTACTGTTTGTGTGTGGTTTGAATTCTTAGATTTTTAAGCATGTGATTCAGTTGTTTGTTTCTTTAGAGACTATAGGTGTTTTCATTGAATTTTCTTTGTTTGCGTGTGATTAGTTAAATATTTAATCGTGGCGGAATTACCGAGGCAATCCCAGAGACTACAAGGGAAACCCCCTGAATATACACCAAGTAAGCTTGAAGGGCTTCGTGCTCTGGTATCATCTAGCAGCGGTAGGATTAAATCAACAGAAGTTGGAACTTCATCTATAGTTTTTCATCCTGATTATCAAACACCCATAATAGAACACATTCAAGAGCCAATTTAAGTTTCTGAAGTTACTAGTAGTATTTTTCCTTCCAGTGAACTAGCTGACGAACCTGAAATCTCTGAACCTGAAATAGAACCTTCTGTTTTGGAAACATCCTCGAGATTTATTTCACCAACTTCTAGCGATCCTAGTTCACCTAGGGTAAGAAATATAGTCACTGACGATCTTCCATCTGGACTAATCTCTATTGAAGAACTTACTAATCCAGACGAAGAGTTATCTCTTCCCGAATCCCCTCAGTCTTTATATCTTAGGGAACGTGAATCTGTTTTCTACAGCCCTATTCGAACTACTGCTTGGTATTTATCCTTAACAAATTTTTTAGAGAATCCAGGTCCTGCTTTTTCTCCACCTCGAGTTCCATTTCATCCAACACCCAGAGGTTACTATCCATCATCCATTATGGTGAGAGAGTACTCCATGTTTTCCCACACACTGGAATATTTTTTACCGGAAGCGTTTTTCCCTGGGGTTTGCCTCATCATTACAGAATTCTTGACGAAGACTAGTGACAGTTTGGCCACCTGGCCTAGTCCCAAACAAGGAAATTTGTTCGCCCCTCTTGGACAAACCAGTCAGAAAATAAATATCCTCCATCTCAATTTCGAGTCAGTGGCCGCCGATAATGAAACATTGGTCCTGCACGTTCCACTTGTTTACCAGCCATGTCAGGAGGTCTACCTATGCCCTCATGCCCTGAATGGCCCAGAATTTATACAAACCGCATGCTCTTAATGCCTGCATTGTGGGAAAATGGAGCATCGCGGCGTCATCCACATCCTCATGCTCACGTTCTCTCCAAATCAACATCTTGCTAATCGTACAATGCATAAAAATATATGTTAGAACAATCTAATTTGAAAATTTTTGAGCACCAAAAGAGAAATTGGATTTTTAAATTTAAAAATGCGGGGACCGCACTTTCCCTTTGTACACAGTGCGTAGGAACGCATGCGCTCTGTAGGAAAAGTGTGGACCCATGACTTTTTTTCTACATAGGAAAAAGTCAGGGTCCGCAGATCCCATGTGTGGCACCTGCGGACCTCCGCAAGTGATTTCTTAAACTATATTTCTCCCTTAAAAATAAAATCTAAAGCCTAAAAATGAATTGTAAACAGATGAAAATAAATATTAAGAGGTCATGGATTACCTGGGACTGACAGTTCTCGATTTCGTCAGACAGATTTTCCATAATCTCCACATGAAATTTTTTACCCAAAAGCTTCTACTTTTCACTCTGAACTTGAACGGTAAAAATAAAGTTGAAAAAGTCCTTTTTATAATTTTTTTCGAATAGATGAATTTTTAATTTGTTTATTTTTCACTTTAAAAAGGATATTTTGAAAGCATTTTTACTTATCTTAAACATGTATGTGTAATGTTTCAAGTTTTTGTGTAGAAATTGGATTTTTCAGGAGAATTGATCATTTCTCAATAAAGAGCATACTTTTATCACTTTTTCGGACTCTTTCAAAAATTTATGAAAAAGCGAAACATTGGAGTTCTCTTTTAAGCCCTTTTCAGACTCTCTAAACATGAAAATATTGCCGAGCACTTGATTATTCTAACTCGTTAAAGTAAATGAATGATCGTCCCTTCAGTACAAGTTTACCCCTTTTACGGACTGAAATGGACTATTTACGAAAAAGGTATACGTTGACTAATTACGGTGAATAGAGTTCTCTCCCACATTATTTTATACTTTTTCGGGCTCGAGAGACTAAATTTACAAAAAATGACACCCATGGAGTTTTCTTAATTTTTTTATTCTAACTCCCTAAAATTGAAAAACACCGAGTTTCTCCTATACTGGACTTGTTAAAATTTAACAGTAAATGACCTGTTCAATTCTAAACAGGAACGAAACACTCCTTCTTAGGGTTTGAATCTTAAACTAAGTTGGACTCATCCGAAGGATGAGCTTATAAACAAGAAAATGTTATCCTCCTCAAGCTTGTCAAAAATAAAGAGGTACTTGCCAGAAATGGTGGGGGAAAAGAGAGAAAAATGACTTGTTTGTTGTATTTTGAATTTTCAAAAATCTCGTTAACCACTCTTGAACATGACACTTTCATTCACCTGGATTGGGAAATCCTTTTCCTAACAGTTAATTGAACCTCATTGAAAGTCTTCATCAGGTTTCTGGGTATTAGCTTTGGGTCAATTTTCACCAAGCCATCTGCAGTGTCATTATGTGTTCAAGAGGACAATTCAAATAAGCCATTCATCTGCAAAATATTTGTCATCCATTTTGACCATCCCTGAGTCAGTCCTTGCCAATATATTTTCAAAACTTGATCTATGATTTCGTGTTGTGGGCTTGCCTACGATAGATCACTTTCTATCGACGACAACTCATTATCTAGGAAGTTGATCTATAAATCGTCAATACCTTGAAATCTGCATGCCTCAATGGCAAGTTTCTCGCCTTCGACGACAGGTTGCATCATTGACCTTCGATCGAATGATTCCGTGACATGTTCAACTTCAGCTCATTCATTCACATTTCATGGATTGTACTGGGTACTTTGAGAGCCATTCACATTACTGGTGGTTACTTTCACACTTGTTAATATTTTACATCATTGACTGGTAATCAAGTGGTTTCTACCATGTTTGACTTCGACGCATTCATTCACATGGATAGAATCGTACTAGTTCGAGATGCGGAAATCAAGACCCTGGATCTAGTTTCTACCATCCAGGCTGCTAGGAATTTTTTTATCATTTATACAGTGGACTATTTATAAACAGATGGTTGCATCCATACTGTGTCTACACATGTCTATACTGTGATGTACTCAAAATCATTCCTGTATCAGAACAGTTTGAATTATTTTCTAGTTAGTTTTGATCTGAGTATGGGAATGCCTACCTCAGCGATGATATATATATATATATATATATATATATATATATATATATATATATATATATATATATATATATTTCATTGAATGTTTTTACAGGTTCCGACTGGGGTGTCCACAGGATGATCCTTGAAATGATAAAGTACTACACTCTTCATATATGACAGACTTCATTATCATCTATTCCAGACTTTTCACTTTAGGGGGCAATCTGTTACACTAAAAATTGTCATACTTACATTCTGCTATGTGTATGAGCTCATTATTACTCATACTTCTCCCTTTACAAGTCTAATATATCAGTTCCTCATGTCAAGCCTTGAAAATCATAGAAATGTTCCTAAAAATCTCCTAAACTTTGGTGTCGCACTTTCTCTCTATATTGCCTGCGGTCCCACACCTAATGTTTAGCTCTCTTGTGTACCTGAACGCACTTTATCTTTGTTAAAGATGCAGACCCCTTTAAGATAAAAAAGGCACAAGTAAATTCCAAAAATCTTAATAAAAGTGAATTCTAGAAGCTTCCAGAAAATATCTTGCAGTGATAGAACCGCTCTTATGAGGTGCATGTATCCCTTACCTTATGGAGCTAACCCCTTGATGTGAGGGGCTTATCCCTTTGAAGGAGGATTTTATCCCTTCATAGTTGGAACAAGAAACCTCCTCTTTTCCACTATAAAAAGAGGCATTGGGTAGCCTCAAGGGGAGTTCAAGCTTTAGAATATTTGAAGTTAAGAGCTGTTGAGATTCAGACTCAGTTAACTAAGACTTTTGTGAGGAGAGATTACATACCTCTATTCATCTTAGTTGGAGGAGTGCAGATCTTATCAAAGTAGAGGAGACTCCTGCTTCGGACCCTGGGAAGGCCTGTGCAACATCAAGGCTCAGGTTGTAAGGTTTTCCTTCTTTTGAAATTAATACAAATATACTCATTTTTCTCAATAAGCTTTCAATTAATGGTTTATTTCATAGATTCCTTGATCACTATGATAAGCATGGTTTATGATGATTTCTATACAGGTGCTATGTAATATTTTTCTTGTTTGTGGCTGCAGGTTTACGAGGAAAAAGTCCTTCAAGCACACGAGGGACAACAACGACTTCAAACAAGTGCTGGACATACAGTAAGTCTTTTACACCTCTATAGAGATTTTTGTAAATCATATATGCTTAGAGAAAGATTATTTTATTTGTCTGTTTTTTGCTAGATACTTTTAGTACTAGGGAGATCGGTCTTGTCCGCAAGACGGATTAATCCACACAACAATTACATGAAGTGAAATTGACAATCTGTTGGAGGATTTCAAGGCTGATATCCTGGGGACCCTAGCGACACAATTGGATGTCATGCAAGCTAAGCAAAAGTAGGATATAGCAGAACAGAACTTGGCTATTTTCTGACCTCGTTGCAGATAGAAGCATAGTAAAAAATAATGCCCCCTAGATACGATACAAACATGTGCCATATGCACTAAATCACGCCACGGAAAGTTGCCCATCGCTTCTAGGATTAAAAGCAGTCTTCAAGGAAGCGGAAGAAGAAGTGGAACCAGTATATTTTTTGAACCAGTGTTGTAAATGGCAAGCACATCAGATAGGTATGCCTACCGGTCCATCTTCTTTCTTTCCTCCTTCACAATATAATTCTCAACAATATTCAGGGGCAGCATGGTAGAACCAGCCACCTTTTTTTCCACCTCAAGCATTTTTTATGCCACCATGGCCCAATCAATCAAATCCAAGTAACAATAATTGGCCAAATTCCCCTTACCCGCCACCATTCTGGCAGAACAACCCTTATTCCTCCCAATGGTCCCCTTCCACCTCACAAAATGAGAACTAGAAATCAAATTGGCAAAGATCTACGAACCAACCTATGGCGACAGTGCCTCTGCCTCAACCAACTTTACCAATACCTTACACATGTAGCAGAATCCTCAATATAATATACGACCACAACTTACAGCTCAATGTTAGTATGAATCTTAATTCCAAGCGTATGAAAAAATACCACTTTAGCTGCGCATAAAAAATAGCCCTAACAACATAAATGACTGCTAATATCCTCAGATCTGCAATTAGGCGATCAAGATAAATTCTAGAAAAATCTAGATCTATGCATTAGAAGACATTAAACAGTAGAAAAAACAAGATTTACTCCATGCATTCAATAGACAAGACAAGAATATATCAAATTAATTTTGTATTAATGGCACCTGGGAGGAAAAAACAAGAGGGTGTTCCATGTTCTCCTCAATGGGATGGGTTCTTGCAAGTCCTTAGCACTTCAGATCTAGAATTCCTCTCTCTTGATAATGTAGAAAACCCAGACAAAAATAGTAGCAAAATATGACTATGATGGTGGATCAATAGTCAGATTAAAATCATAGATCTAGAGTGATCTTTAGGCAACAAAAGGTGATAAATGAATGGGAAAACCCTTCTATTTATAACAAAATATTGAGTTAGTCTAGATATCGGTGCATAATTAAAATATTATTAACCAAATCAAGATCCAACTTTTATGGAATATTTTATTATATTTGTTGGAGGGAAAAGGAATTTGACTTGGGTCAAACCCCTTTATCTGTAAATAATAAATAAATAAATGATTTATTTATCATTTTAAGGATGTGGTTGAGTAATAATCAAATAAATAATTATTTATTTGATTATTTAAGGGTGATTTAGTCATATTTAACAAAGAATATGATTTAAATAAGGTTTAAATAATTATTCTTAGAAAATAATAAGATAAATAATGATTTATCTAATTAATTTCCTTGTTTTGGGTTAAATATAACCAGGAATATTAATTAAACTGTTGTTTAACTAATTATCCCGTGAGGAAAATCAAAGAAATGTATATTTATTTAATATTTCCTCACGGGGTTTCGTGTTTAAACCATAAACAACTTAATAAAGGTGGTTTACTAAGTTATTTTCATAGTGAAAGCAATTTTACTTAGGGAAAAATTGGTCTTACATGGTGTACTTGGGTCCATCTAATGATCATAGGTTAGATGACCAAAAAATGGTGTAACAGATTTCCCCCCAGCGTGCGAGCGTTAGGATCTAATCATATGACCGAAGTACGTTGTAAGAACTCAATCAATAGACATCGAAGGGGAAGTCAAAGAGAGAGGAGTATAAGGTAGACCAACGTGCTGAAAGAACTAGACCCCGAGGAGGCGAGAATTATAGGTGTGAAAAGTTTCCTTGATGAGTAAGTACCTATGCTATAGGTGGCGGGGGAGGCATACCTATGCCCGCTGAGGCAAAGTACAAACAATAAGGTGTCCATAAAACCATGGAACTGGCCAATAGAATACATGCTAGCATAAACATAAGCCTGATAAACAACATGATAATGAATCCCACATACATATTTTTCCTAGGATAATAGACAAGACTTGTACAATGATCTGAGTACATGAGATATAAATGTAACCCAGATGCCCCTAAAAATAGGAAAGGGCTCTAAAAATCTGGCTGATACATGCAAACAAAAAGGTGTTGCAAGTGGCTGAGGCCGACATCATCGAATGTATGGAACTGCATCGAAGGTTGTAATGAAGAGGTCATCTGAGTGTGTGGGGGGCTACCTGTAGGGCCACCCCCTCATAAGGGCTAAGACATCTCACACACACCTGGGAATCACCGATGCCAGCTGCTGCATCACTAAACCATCAAGTATACAGATCTCGTTCATGTTGAAAAGGAGCTGGAGCTGAGAAACAATCAAGTCAAAGGGAAATAAGGAGTCCCTTTGCCTGATCCGAGGCACCGAACAAGAGTGGAAGCTGGGACCAAGGTACACTGCCCTCTAGACCTATATTCTGGAATGAATGAGCTGATGTCGATAGAAGGAGGTCCGCCATAGGTGAGGCAATAAGGGATCCTCAAATAAGGCACGATAGAGAATAGTAGAGCAACTGACAGACTGACACCAATGATGATGATGAAATGGGGGGTACTGAGTAGCAAATGGACGGATTGCTTTGTTAGAGCATAAATGGCATGGATGACCTGGTAGTGACTGACAAAATATCATGAGGGATAGGGGACAGTGGGACTGAATGACATAGCGTGTGACACGAGAGAGGGACCAAGAAATGAAGGATGGAGGGCTATAGCGGGATGCAAAGGGATTCGAGATAGATTCCATGAATGCAATGATGACTCAACTCAGATGCTCTAAACAAGGGTGACTCGATGGTGCTGCCACATAGAAAAGGTCTAATGGGGACCATACAAACATGAGTACAATATGGTAACTCATGACGAAAGTCTATGCGAATGTGGACAAGTATGGAGGCAAAGTGGTGCCCCCAGTACGAGTGTTGCAAGTGAAGAAATTCAATTTTGAGGATGGGTGAAGTGACGCTTCATGGAAAAAATGTGTCCCGGTGGAGTATCAAGTCACTTAAAACTAATAGATACCCATTTGAGGGCTCGGTGAGAGCTTTCCAATGGTATAGACGGTTCATCAAACTGAGCTACGGTTTGGCCGCAGCAGGCAAAGAAAAAAATAGGGGTTTTCTTCTAATAAGGCATTTTCCTTCCATATTCACTCATTTGCAGGTGGAGCTATGGTGAATGTAGTGAGGAAAGAAGCCCTTAAATCTTATGGTGATCGTAGCAGAGAAACCGACCGTTGGAATTTGAGATCCGTCAGTTGTAGGTAAGAGGCCTAATCCTAATCTTTCATTCTAGTGGGTTGAAAGTTTAGTTTAGGTACCCAGAGCTCATGAACAGGTTAGGTCACACTTTTTGGGGTTTATTCTGCATCCTAGGTAGCAGGTACTGGGCAGAAAACTGCGACCTATCCCATAAAATGACCTGAAAAGAGCGACTTGTCAGAGAAAGGGGGTTTCAGTGCTATTTTTTGGCTGAGATATGAGATTTTTATGGTTGAGGGGCATAGGTGCCCCCAAGTATGTTGTGGTCATGAAAAAATGTATTTAGAAAAATGGGAATCTAAACACATTTTGATGATGTGGTGTGCCATTTGTTTTTGTTATGGTTATGCAGTTTTGAGAAAGGGGATGGTTACCAATCTCTTTTGGTACTACATATATGAATCAAATGGATTTTAAGTTTCCAGTTTGGCATACATGGTGTCACTATCCCAAAGAGAGGATTTTGGGATAATGAACTGGTGCTTTCCTAGAAAACTCACAGGTTAGTCAACAACAATGTCGAAGGGACTGGGTTGTTTATGTAATATGAAGGAATTATGAGGGGTATCATCCCTAGAGTGATCTGAAGTGATATGGGACTCTAGAGGTTCTTCTAAATGTAGAATAATAATGGTAGTAGAGTCGACATGACCAGATACACTCAAAGAGTTGTGGAGAATTTATTCTACTGGATTCAAAAATATGCGTGCCCCATACCCAAACATTGGGTGTCCATGTAATGGCCACAAGGTGTATGTGGTTCGGATGTATGGGTTTGATGTAAGGGGGGATAGATAAAGTCAAGGGTGGTGACCACTTCCATAATTTCATCATCGTAATAGAGGATGGGGTGACTGGAGGAAGAAACACCACCTGATGCGACGAAGCTACCTGACTCATCATCATGAGAAGAGAGGGTCACATGCATGTTGTCACAAGTGGTGACAGAAAAGTAATCAGATAAAGGATTTATCGATTTTGAGCCCAGGGTGATTGCTGAAGGGAGGTCAGGTGAAACATCAGGGGGAGTCTCCAAGGGGACTTCCACCGAGGGTTTCATGGATGATGATAGATAGCAAATGGTGGAAGAAGGCTCTGTCATCTCGACATCATAAGGGGGAATTTCAATGGAAGCATTTATGTCCTCTGGTTTTGCCGAAGAAAGATGCACAAATAAGGGAGCGGTGGACTCATTGCGCTTGACCTCGAATTGGCGTAAGGCTTATAAAGAGGAACGATACTCTTCGAGGCAAGGACAAAGGTGAGTGTAGTGGCCATGGAAATCACACAAAGAATAAGGGTGATTTGTGTGCAATGGTTTGAGTTTTTGGATTGAATCGGGTACATCGACATATACCTCTAGGATATCAAATTCCAGAAATGTCTCATTGAACATGGACTTAAGGTGAGGCAACTCCGGACAAGTATCGGTGGTGTGGCCGACAACATCACAAAAATCACACTAAATGGTACTCTTTGGAGGCTGAGAAGGGGCAGGGTTTGCCAGGGAAGCCTTGTCTTTTGATGTCCCCTTGCAAGATTTTCCCTTCTTACCCAAAGCCGTCACAACGAGAGGTGGTTCCTCTTGAGGTGATTGAGGCACTGTTGTAGCGGGAGAAGTCATAGGGACTGGTTGAACCGGGGTCAAAGCAAGATAAGGTTTGGGTTTTACCAGGCAGGGTAGCGGCTGGAGGATTGAGGTACCATACGAGAATCCCAAGCGTCAAGTTAGGAAGAGAGATGGTGGCCATAACAAGTACTGTGTACACTCTTGGTGGGGGAGCTAGGAACGGTATCTGACCAAAGGGGTAATGACTAGGCGGGACGACTCCAAGATGGTTAAGGCCTGGAGGAACCATTCCAGGAGGATAAAGGTGCTCATGAGTACCAGTTGAAAGTGAAGGGCCAGGAGAAGAAGGTTTAGAAGGCTAATCAAAGGACATCATGAGAATTTGGTAATCGGGGGAACCAGATGGAGGAGGTTGAGTGGCTACCTGACCTTTAGGTGGTTGGGTAGCTACAAATCCTTGCTAAGGGAAAGGATCAGTAAGCACAACCGGTTGACTAGGTGCAGGACTGGGAGGAATGGAAGGGATGGCTTGTTGTCCTCTCAATGTTTCTTGAGACTCCCATAGTTTTTGCATCTGTGGCAGAAGAGGATAATCATGTGTATAATGACCATAAACACCACAACAAGAACAGATCTTGTTCGTACGAATAGGCCTATCCTGCTTGGGTTGAGTGCTTTGTTGCTGGTTTATAGTGTTAGGAGCATTACCTTAATTAGGTCCAGGATTACCAGGGGTAGCTTGATTTTGAGTTCCTTTCCTCTTCCTTTTTTAGGGAGGAGGATTATTCGTGCCCTGCTGTGCGTACACCTACCCCTGAGGGGGCGGTGGTTTCTGTTGCGGGGGTTGAGAAGGCAAGGGAGGAGGATGTGCTAATGCTGGAGGAGCTAGAGCACTAGGCTGTGGATACGGATAATAAGGAGTTTGAGTAACAGTGTGGTAAATAGGAGGTTGGGAAAAAGAAGGAGGCATGCCATATCCTGGATATGTGCTACCGGGAGGGGGAAAAGTGTCGGAGGTGCTGGCCCCTCCCTAAGGAAAACCATAGCCCATGGGAGGTTGAGCATACAGATTAAAGACAGCTCCAACGATACCTTCGGCGACGTGAGATGCCCCTGGTGCATTCGCACCACCGTGTCTAGGAAGATCAGTTAGAACGGTATAAACATAACCCGACTGAGCATAGATCAGGTCATAGTTTAACGCAATTTGGAGAGCGGCTTCTTCAGTTTGAGGAAAGTGCGATGCGACATATTTTCCGATAGGCAGTAAGAGAGACCTAAGGAACCAGTCCATATAGAAAAGGTCTTTGAAGGCAGGGGCTCGACATAGGCTCTTTCTTCTCTGCCATGGTCGGATAGGTGGGTCGTAGACGATTGACGGAAAGAGGTCAAGAGTTCGGTACCAGTGTCGTAATGTAGGGGAAGCTAGAAATAAGACAAAAAATCCTGGGCAAGAGTCACAAAGGTGGTATGAGAGGAAGGGGCTTGATCAACATACCACTTAGAAGCTTCACCTGTAAGTGTTCGTTGGAACAACCAAAGATAGACAGAGTCATCGGTAATGGAGTTAGACAAACACCACATGTGGAAAGATCGAATATGATTGGAAGGATCTTCTCCAGCAAGGCCTTCAATCTTTGGGATGTCTGTAGGGAGTTTTTTTGGCATAGAGGGCCAACTAGCGTCATGGTGTATAGGGTCGTTTATCAACTGGTAAAAATCAGGGAGGCTGAGGCCTGCCATAAAGGGGAGCAAGGGCGCAGCCGGGGTAGTGTCCGTTGCGGTCCCACTAGTGGTATTCCTAGCGGGAGGGCCGGGGTTACTGCCAGCATTAGGTCCTGCACCAAACATATTGAAGGTGTCAGGGGGAGAATTGAAGGTGGAACGAGAAGGAGAACCCAAAGGACCAGAAGAAGAGTCGGTGTGCGGACTCGGTGGAGGACTAACTCGAACCCTACGCAGAGGAGTAAGTCTTCCTACCAGAAACTGAGGATGAAGGCCAAGAAGTCTCTGGGATAAATGCCTTGGTGGTGCAATGGTGTCGACACAAACACGACACAAAGGAAAATTAGACCGACAAGGGTAGGGAGGTGCAGGATCAACTGATTACAATGTCGAAACAAGGGCAGAGAGGTGCAGGATCAATTGATTTCAATTTTTTAAAGCCTTTTCTTGGTGGTGTTAACCAAGCCCTTTTTCGCTTAGGGTATAAAAGTGTTTAAATTTTAATTTTTAAACCCATACATTTGTAGAGAAAAATAAAAAGTGTGTTGTATAGCTGTAAATAAACCTACAAATGACAGTAAATAGACCTACAAAAACATAAAATAAACAGCTAATAATGAAATAATCTAAACCCAAGGAGGTAGGTCTCTCAACAACTAGTCGATAGGTGAGTAAAAAAACTAATCCTAAAAACACTAAAAAAGCTAATAGATCTAAGGTCAAGAGGGACAGGGATCTAAAAGACAAAATCTGCTGGAAAGTGGTGCAGAAAACAACAACACATCAGAGGAAAATTTGTTGTAAAAAAGGTGGCGAAAGGCTATCTCCTGAAGGGAAACAGAGTGAACCCTAGAGGAAAACCCAAAAAAAGCTATATGAGGTTATTTGGATGGATAACAAGCCAATCTGAAACGGATCTGAATGTGAGGTATCAGATCTGAAAAAATGGCCGAAGACTCTAAAATTTCAGACAATCTGCAACAACAAAAACTCTTCCACAAAAAGTGGAGGGTACTGAAGCCTTAGGGGGCTAGGTTCCCACTTATTTGAGTGAAACAGAAAAATTATAAGTCAAAAATGGGTGGAGACGGAGGTCAGACAACCCTGAATAGAGGCTCAGACAAACCCAGGAAAACTTTCAGAAAAATCCCTGCAAAAATTCCAGGTCGTAGTTTCTGACCTATTTTTAGCAGAGGTCACAGTTTTTGGGCTGAAAAGTGCATCGTGAAGGTCCAGGTCGCAGATTTTGGGCAAAAAATTGTGACCTGTACTTTCGGCACTCTTGGCGGCAGGTTTCAGAAAAAATTGTCGTCTCAGCTGCAGTTGATGTCTGCCACCTGCACAATAGGTCCGAAAACACACGAAAGTCATAATTTTTATCATTTTAGGGTTTTATGGGTTAAAAAAAACATCAAGAAAAGAAAAAAAAGGGGCTGAAGAGAAATCCTAGGGTTTGAAGCAGCTGGATATGCAAGGATCAGAAAAAACAGTGGTCGTAATCGTAAACCCGTGTGGAGTCACCAGTTGTTAGTATGAATCTTAATTCCAAGCGTACAAAAAAATACCACTTTAGCTGCGCATAAAAAATAGCCCTAATAGTAGAAATGACTGCTAATATCCTCAGATCTGCAATTAGGTGATCAAGATAAATGCTGCAAAAATGTAGATCTATGCATTAGAAGACATTAAACAGTAGAAAAAACAATATTTACTCCATGCATCCAATATACGAGACAAGAATATATCGAATGAATTTTGTATTAATGGCACTTGGCAGGAAAACACAAGAGGGTGTTCCCTGATCTCCTCAATGTGATGGGTTCTTGTAAGCCTTCATCACTTCAGATCTAGAATTCCTCTCTCTTAATGGTGTAGAAAACCCAGACAAAAATAGTACCAAAATATGACTATGATGGTGGATCAACAGTCAGACCAAAGGTATAGATCCAGAGTGATCTTTAGGCAACAAAAGGTGATAAATGAATGGGAAAACCCTTCTGTTTATAACAAAATATTGAGTTAGTCTAGATATTGGTGCATAATTAAAATATTATTAACCAAATCAAGATCTCAATTTTATGGAATATTTTATTATATTTGTTGGAGGGAAAAGGAATTTGACTTGGGCCAAACCCATTTATTTGTAAATAATAAATAAATAAATGATTTATTTATCATTTTAAGGACGTGGTTGAGTAATAATCAAATAAATAATGATTTATTTTATTATTTAAGGGTGATTTAGTCATATTTAACAAAGAATATTATTTAAATAAGGTTTAAATAATTATTTTTAGAAAATAATAAGATAAATAATGAGTTGTCTAATTAATTTCCTTGTTTTGGGTTAAATATAACTAGGAATATTAATTGAATTGTTTTTTAACTAATTATTCCTTGAGGAAAATCAAAGAAATGTATATTTATTTAATATTTCCTCATGGGGTTTCCTGTTTAGACCATAAACAACTTAATAAAGGTGGTTTACTAAGTTATTTTCATAGTGAAAGAAATTTTACTTAGGGAAAAATTGGTTTTACATGGTGTACTTGGGTCCATCTAATGATCATAGGTTAGATGACCAAAAAATGGTGTAACACTCAACCCAACCCAAATCCCAACAACAAACCAATTCATTCAATACAAATCATTGAGGGTCTGGACCTTGAGGATGAGTTGAAAGAATGTAATGAACTTAAGTTGAGATCTAGACGCATAATCACTGTAGATAAGGATAAAGATTTGCAACCTGAAGAACCACACACAAATAAGCCTCTGACTGTAGATGATACAAAAAATAAAACAAGGGGATGATATAGTTAGACAAAAAAATCTTGAACAAATCATAACCACTTCCCCTCCATTCCTAGAAAGATTGCTGATACCACGCCCGATTGAATATCCTGACTTTGATCTTCTGGGTGAACTTAAGAACATTTGTATAAAAATTCCCCTCCTCCAGGCTATCCAAGATATTCCATTATATGCCAAAACTATTAAAGAAATGTGTATAAAGAAGTCTATGAGGAAAACAAAAACAACCCCTACTATCCATGTTGTCGGGGCTTTGTCTAATTTATTACTAGGAAAATAGACTCCTGTAAAATATGAGGATCCCGGAAACCACATTGTCACAGTCCAGATAAATGGCCATTCTTTTCCCAATGCTTTAGTTGACTTAGGGTCAGCCATAAATATTCTCACAACTACAAATTGCAACATTCTTGGCATCACAGCCTTGGAACCAACAACTACCTTACTGGAACTAGCTAACCGCTCAGTCATTAGACCAGAAGGAACATTACAAGATGTGATGGTATCTGTAGACACTTGGGAACACCCGACGTATTTCTTGATTATTAATCCTAGGAACTAGCTATATGGAAATCCCTTAATATTAGGAAGGCTTTGGCTAGCGACTGCTGATGCTTATATGAGCTGTTGAACAGGCAGTATGAATATAACTAGGGGGAATGATGTGAAAAATTTAGCTTTATACCTCCTTCTCAGCCAAGCTTGACTATTATGAAAACCAAGAAGCAACCTGAAACATACTTAACAGAAAATATTCGGTCACCATTGACTATGGTAGATGCCCTTGAGTTCAAAAACCAAATGGAAGACGATGTCATTAATACTTTTATCAATCACCCTACCACAGTATCAAGTTCGAAATGCCACATGATTAAAGTAGTACTTGACAACGAAATCGAAGAAGATCCCCTAAGAGATATCAATGACCAAAAAATACCAACAACCATTATTTATAATAGCAAACCTATCAAAATTGAGCCAGGGAAGATCCTGAACATTAACAGTAATCTGAATGAGGACCAGCAACAAAAACTTATTAAAGTCCTTAGGAAAAATAAAGGGTCTTTCACTTGGGATTACTCAGATATGAAAGGGATTGACCCTAAGCTATGCATGCATCATATCTACACTGAAAAGGATGCAAAAACCATTCGACAACCTCAACATAGATTAAATCCTCACCTGAAAGATATTGTTAAAGAATAACTTCAAAAATTGTTAGATGTGAATTTTATCTATCCTATATTTGATAGTAAATGTGTTTCTCCATTAGTTGTGGTTCCCAAAAAGAATGGGAAATGGTGAATATGCATTGACTATAGAGAAATCAACAAGGCAACGCAAAAATACCATTTTCCGCTTCCATTTATTGATCAGGTCCTAGATACATTGGCAGGGAAGAAATTCTTTTCTTTATTAGATGGATTCAGTGGCTACAACCAAATTCAGATTTCCCTTGAAGACTAGGATAAGACTACCTTTACCTGTCCGTGGGGAAAATTCGCTTACAGGGTATTACCTTTTGGACTGTTTAAAGCACCTGCCACATTCCAAAGATCCATACTCAGTATTTTTGCAGACTTGATAAATGAAGGATTGGAAGTATACATGGATGATTTCACACCCTATGGAGATGAATTCGAGCAAGAATTAAAGACATTGGAAAAGGTTCTGGAATGATGTATTGCTATCAGCCTATGTTTAAGTCACGAAAAGTGCCATATGATGATGACAGAAGGCCTGATCTTGGGTCATTACATTTCAGTAGCTAGAATTCAGGTAGATCCAACAAAAATACAAGTAATTCTCTTACTAGCTACTCCCTGCACTCAAACAGAGGTACGTATTTTTATGGGATTTTCTAGATATTATCGTAGATTTATCAAAAAAAAATTCACAGATTGCTGCACCATTATATGCCTTAATAGGAAACAGTGATTTCATATGGACTGAAAAATGTGACACTTGCCTTTACAGATTTAAAATAGCTAGTATCAACAACACCAGTATTACGAGGTCCGAACTAGATATACCATTCCAAATTTCATCAGATGCATCAGACACAGCCATTGGAGCAATTCTTGGCCAAGAAGAAAACAAGAAACCTTATGCTATATATTACATTAGCAAAAACTTAACCCCTGCTGAATTGAATTACACAGTAACAGAGAAGGAGTTTTTAGCTGTTATTTATGCTATTAACAAATTCAGACAGTATATAACTGGATACCCTGTAATTCTGTATACAGATCACTCTGCTATCAAATACTTAGCTAATAAACACATTAAGAATGGAAGAGTGACACGTTGGTTGCTACTTTTTCAGGAATTTGATATAACAATAAGGGATCGACCAGGGAAGGAAAACCTTGTGGCAGATTTCCTCTCCCGAGTTCCAAGAACAAATGATGCAATAGTAGTAGAGGATCAGTTTCCAGATGAACACCTGTTTTTTGTAAC
The DNA here is from genome assembly GCA_034641835.2 of Pinus albicaulis. Classification (NCBI taxonomy): domain Eukaryota; kingdom Viridiplantae; phylum Streptophyta; class Pinopsida; order Pinales; family Pinaceae; genus Pinus; species Pinus albicaulis. Next base: position 322,117,103 of record CM076575.1, read on the forward strand.
CGTGAAAACGCCATGTTACGTAGATGTGGCGAATTATTTAGCAGTGGGAAAACTACCTAAACATCTGACACCCAGAGAAAGGAAATCGATAGTACAACGTAGCACTCGGTTCTCCTAGATTGGAGGATGCCTTTTTCACACAGGGGCTGATATGCACATCCAAAGGTGTATCAGGGAAAACAAAATTTATGATATCTTAAAATCTTGCCACGTTGGACCTTGTGGTGGACATTTTGAAGACCGCAGAACTGGACATAAAATTTTACAAATGGGCTACTACTGGCCCACAATTTTTAACGATGCTAAGAAATTTTTTCAGGCCTACGATAGTTGTCAAAGGACACAATTTTTGATGTGATGCCCCTGCATCCACAGCTATTCATAGAACCTTTTGAGCGTTGGGAATTAGATTTTGTTGGGCTAATCAACCCATCATCCAACCAGAAATCATATATGTTGGTTGCAACAGAATACGTAACTAAGTGGATAGAAGTAGTAGCATTACCAAGGGCCACAGAAGAAACTGTGAGAAACTTTCTTTTTGAAATTTTTGTACGATATGGGTTACCCAGAGAAGTAATCACTGATGGAGGGCCGCAATTTTTAGGCCACAAGATCACTGCTACACTAAAAAATCATCATGTTATTCATAGAATTACCTCTCCATACCACTCGCAAGTGAACGGGTAGGTAGAAAGCACCAACAAAGTAATTGAAGCTATTCTAACAAAGACAGTCTCATCGCACAGAAGAGACTGGGCTACTCGACTACTAGAAGCCTTGTGGGCATATCACAAAACTTGGAGGAATACTACTGGATACTCCCCATATCAACTGGTATTTGGTAAGGAACCCATTTTTCCCATAGAGTTTGAGATACAAACACTAAGGACAACCCAAGAAGTGGGACTGGATTTAACTTAAGCCCAAATTAATAGATTACAAAAAATAAATGAATTAGACGAAATACGGCTTTTGGCTTTGCATCATAATGCACTTATTCAACAACAAAGAGCCAAATGGCATGATTCGCTGATCAAGAAAAAGACATTTCATGAGGGCGACTGGGCACTTCTCTATGATTCCAGGTTTCAAGACTTCCCTGGTAAATTACAGACTAGGTGGTTAGGTCCCTATGAAATAAAGTAAGTAAATGACAATTGCACTCTTACATTGGCCACCATTGATGGGTCTGATTGTTCCTTTAAAGCAAATGGGCATCTGGTGCACCTCTACCAAAGACCACTCACAAGAGAATATTTTTGTCAACAGATACACAAGAACTCCACCATGTAAGTTTTATCTGTAGAAGTTAATCCTTCGACAACTTCATCTATGTAAAAATTCAGTTCTTTTTCTAAAAAATGAAAACTAGAAATAGGATTGTTTTTCTTTCTCTACCTATTTTTGTTGTTCCATATTCGAAACAACACTTATTGGTTTTGTTGCTCCATCTTCAGAACAACACTTTTTGGTTTTGCTGTTCCATCTTCGAAATAACACTTTTTGCTTTTTCTATTCCATCTTCAGAACATCGCTTTTTGATTTTGCTGTTCCATCTTTGGAACAACACTTTTTGGTTTTGCTATTCCATCTTCGGAATAACACTTTTTGGTTTTGTTGTTCCATCTTCGGAACAAAAATTTTGGGTTTTTTTGTTCCATCTTCGGAACAACACTTTTTGATTTTTCTATTCCATCTTCGGAACAACACTTTTTGGTTTTTTTGTTTCATCTTTGGAACAACACTCTTTTGTTTTTCCTATTCCAATTTTGGAACAACACCTTTGTTTCTTGTACAATTTTTGTGTGCTCTGAACAACACTTTTTTTATATATTTCACAAACACCTCTTTCGTCTTATTAACTTATTCCTAGCTCATTTCAGCCTTATTCCTTTGATTCCTTTTATGGCCTGAAATACAGTACCTTCATGCGGATAAGAATTATGGATTTTATTAAAGCAGGTGAATATTTTTAACGTTATGATCTTTGACAAAGACAGCTTCTTGATGATAGACTTAAAACAATTGAAAGGGACACAATTATTTATATTTCACTTTACTATACTGATTTATACTATATATGATACTGATTGATCATCTTTACCTTGTTGGTTCTACTCTCCCTGGTTATAATTCTCCCTGTCTATTATCAATGGGATTATGGGTATAATTTTTCTTATTATTGATATGCTTCAACATCTTACACCATCCCTACTCTTAAGGAGTACTGAGCCTCCCTCTATTTATCATAAAAATATGTAATGACAACTAAATTTTATCTACAAATAGAGGATAGGGGGTCTCATTAAGAGCCAACCTACCATGTTCATAAGGATCTAGCAATGTGACATTCCCACTATGGCCACCACACCAAGGTTATGATCCATTGGATGACTAAAACATCCTTGGAATAGGAGGTCTCATCATGAGCCGGCCTGCTCACTTTTGCTACTTCCCAGTGAATGGAAGTATGGTTATCTGGTTACCACGCCAGCACACTAGTCTCTTCTGTAGAAACAAAAATGAAAATTTTCAATTATAAATTGAGGATCCTGGATCACATGGGTTAAAAATCAACTCTGTCGAGGCTATGGATGCTTTCTGGCAGCAAAAGCTCTACTTATGGTATTGAAGTTCTATTTCCTTAATCAATAATTCTTATAATACCCTCTTCTCATTTATCCTTTTTATCCAAGAGATTATTTCCTTTAACACTTCCCTAATTTGAACCTTTATGCATGTGTTCATGTTTTTACTCAATCATATCGTGTACAACATGAATATCATCGGCAAAGCCTCCTTTTTTACATATTTTTTTCCTCTTTCCCTATCGCATAACTTATCATCAACCAAAGCGTCTTGTGTCTTGTCATTTATTATGATTGTATACCTCGCTTTTACTCTATCCATCTTTCTTATTGTCTCGTCATGTATTTACGTACTCTGTTCCATTTACTACTATACCCTTCATCCTTACATCCTGCCATCGGAACAACCATTCCTCGTCTTTTCGGTCGTAGGTGACCTCTCATTTCGAAGGGGGAGAGAATGACCATTACATTTGGGCATGCGTAGTCATTATTTCATTGATTTATAAGATATTCCATGATCACGCTGCATGCATCAATTTAATATCACAATTAATATCAACTACAACAACTTGTTGTTCTATTGCTCTAAGTATTGCTGTGTTTTTAGTATTGCTGGGTTTTTTAGTATTGCTATGTTTTTTTAGTATTGTTGTGTTTTTCAGTATTGTTGCATTTTTCCATTACACTCATATTTCGCAATAGTAGGAAGAATTCAATCATTATGGGTGGTAAGGCAGTGCGTCCCAGACCTTTAGTGTTAGAGGTCTCTGATAGAGCCAGGGAAATTCTGATCTGTGCAGGGTGGATATCCTATCTCACAATATTTCAACCCTCGAATGAGGAAATTACCATTGAATTTCTACAGCATCTACAGAATGGGGAATCCATGGTGAAAGGTAGAAGAATTACGGTCACAGACACTGTAATAGCTGAAGTATCTGGGCTACCGGTGGAAGGAACTATATGGTCACAGAAACATGTACTGCTGCAAGACACGGTGGAAACTTTCAAAGACGAAGGTGAGCTAGTAGTCAGGAAAGGCAAAGGAATCCAACCATCTTCTCTTGCAAAACCATGGAGAGAATTAGCAAGAATTATCCAAAGATACATTACCTGCGATGGATTCCAAGATGTGGTAAGACCACGACAACTTAAAATATTAGCTGTTTTGAAACAAAAACTCACTGTTAATCTTCCATCTCTTTTGAATTCTTTACTGCATGATACTTCTATTAGAATAACATGGGCCAGAAACCCTGAAGCTATAATAAGTCACCCTGGATTGATTATATTAATCATCATTCATAGCCTAGTTCAATACAACTTAACTTGGGATGGTTTCAGGATGGACCTAAAGAACATGCAAAACCCTGTAATCCAACATCCCGAAATTGTGGATACAAGCCAACAGAACCGTGTTTTGAAAATAAAAAAGACTGCCTGTCCAAAGGTTGAACCCCATAAACATAGGAAGTCTGTAAGAATTGAACTAGCCCAGAGGATGTCTGCAAATCTTCTGTAATTTTCCAAAATTTTAGCCTCAAAGTTAAATGGAACATTAGAGTTAGCAGCAGCTCCAGCTAGTGAATAAATGGGTAGAAAAGCCCATAAGTCTCCTAAGGAGGGATAAAAACACTCCTAGTGTGAAATGGGACACTCTTTCTAGCTTAATAAAACACCTCCATGTGTGAACAGTGATAATATCAAGTTGATTCAGTCCACTTTGACTAAGTCAACAACACAGTTGTGGAGGAGGAGGAATCCAAGAAGGAATAACACAGTTTTGGAGGGAGATGAATCTTTGGATAGAGATGACCTAATTGAGTGGGGCCAAGGGCTAGAAAACTCATGTTTTATTTAAGGAAGAGGATGGCAGCATTATTCTTCATGTTTTAGTTTATTATTCTTGTTTGCTCAGACTTTTGCTTCCTCTTGGTGTTTAGCAGGGTAGCAGTGCTATTTAGCACCAGGTGTTCCTGAGTGGTAATCCCACCTCTTTCCTTGAGGAGCCTCTTGGGAGATTTTGTATTCATTTTCCACATCAGGTTTTTAGGCCAAGCTTCATCCTACTTCATCAGCACAGTTTTTTCCGGAGATTGTGTAGTGTTGCAGGGTGCAGCAGTGGGAGGGATTGGAATCCCACTTTTTGAGCTAGTTTCTCCTTGGAGGAAGATTTCATTCACTTGAGAGACCTGTTTGGAGATTTCTAGAGCTTATTTCAGATCTGTGGTAGCAGACCACACATTTTTCTAACATTTCCAGCATTTTTCTAGCTAGGGAATGCGTTATTTTTGGGGGCAGCTTCAGTGCATGGTCTAATGGCTCCGTTGCAGTGTTTCCTTGTGATTGAGAGGTTCATCCTTTCATGGGAGGAAGCCCTTGAGGGATCTACATAAGATGAGACATATTTCCAGCCTTTTACATTCTTATGCTTCAGTGTTGCAGTGGTGATTCAGTAAATTTCTGAATATCACATTTTGTATGCAGAGTGTTTGACAAGAAACCCTTGCCGAGTTCTCTTGCATTTTCTATAAGGAGACTAGATCTTAGTTGTAAGCTTTTTTATCTAATATATGAGCAGATATATTTTTTTCCTCCATTTCTGATTTAAAACCCTCATAATACTATGCATTCCCTTTTGTGCATTATTCCTGAATAGCAGTGTCTAGGGTTTTTGGTCATTTTCAGCTACACTAGTGTGGAAGGTTTGTTTACCTCACCTAGTTTCATTTATTTATGATCTCCTCTTGGAATTAGATGATAGATGGATGTATATAATGGATCCAAGTTATGATTTTCATTTATATGGTTTAAATTTCTGAAAATGTGTTTTTCTGTGAATGCATTGCTGAGCAGTCCAAAATTGGAATATCTTAAGATATTCCCAATACTGCTTATTTTACCTAATTTGGGATATTACAGTGGTATCAGAGCTAAAATATTGGCTCAGCCTATTGATCTTAGGCCATTACAATTCAGTGGAAGGAGAGATGGACAGAAATCAGAAAGCTTCAATATATGAAGGGAGAAAGGAAGACACACTTACAAAGCTTCTTCCAAAATATATGCAAAGCTTTCGAGGGGAGCTGAAGAGGATGAGAATGGATATGGGATCTCCAAAGGAATTTGGATCTAGAGCAGAATCTAGATTTTCACATGGTCAGTGTGAGCATGCCACTACACACCATGATGCACAATGCAGTCAAATGCCCAGATCTGTCTTGAGATAGATGAAAGGAGGAAGAATGCCTAAGAGAATGACTCTTAGTGGTTTGTTGTAGGAGTATGAATCTAAAACTGAGAGGTTTAGATATCACACTAATTTCTAGGAGTTTTGCAAGATCCAAGTGGAGAAGAGAAAACAGCAGGATGTAGGTAGATTTCTTTGATCTACTTTTGTCGGATCACCTACATGTTCAGCTGGAGCTTGGGTGAAGGAGCTAGACTCCTATTTTCAGCAGCACCATATTTCTGAAGATGAAGCCATCAGAGTTGCAGTGTTTCATTTCAGAGGTAAGGCCCATGCATGGTGGATTTTTTAATCTTTTTCTTTAAAGAATGCAAACACCTCCTCTTATGCAAGATTCATAGAAACATTGGTGGGAAGGTTTGGTGAAAAACTTCCTAAGACACATGAGCAAGGAAAAATTGAGAGAACAAAACCCTTGCATGTGATAGAGGAAACTCCACTTCAGAGAACCATGGGAGAAGCTGACATCTTGGATTACACATTGTTGGAAGCAAGAACTCTAATTCATATTCCTAAACAAGAGGGCATGGAGATCTCCTTTTCACAGGAGGATCCAACTATTGAGATTTTTCCCATAAACATTGATGAAGATAGGGGAAACAATGTTGTCACATCTAGATAACATCCAGTACCTCACGCAGAGGGGGGAGGAGCACATGCTCCAACAGGAGAGATTCTTGTATCCTTACAAGAAGTTCCGTAGGATCTCATACATGGAGGAATAAGCACAATCAGTGAGCAACATGATTGTGCAGCATTGCAGCTGGAAGGAGGAGGTAGGGAGGAAGATTAGCATCACTTGATGAGAGGCACACACCCTTCTCTATTTCAGAAGGCTAATGCAAGGAAGAGAAAGACTGATTTGTGTTATAAGGGTAGGGGCAAGGTTTCCCAACCATATGTGTAGTCTACTCTTGACATTAATGTCTCACTACATGGAGGCATTCCACCTGGGAGGCCACCTGATCTAGAGTTGATAGAAGAAATATTGTCTTTGGATTCAACACTCTTGTATTTCAGAGAGGTGAAAACTTTGGAGGAGTCTAGTGCAGCGCAGAGAGTTTAGGATAAACTCAAGGAGGGGGGGGGGCATCCTTCCATTTTCAGCACCACCCACTCTCACTATCAGTACTACGCTGGCAGAGGTTGTTGCATTCATGGAGGATGGAACCTTCATGGTGCAAGGGAGCTACTCCATGGATTTGGAGAAACAGAGTGTAGTTCCTTTGAGGAAGGAATCCTCCATACATTGGAGTAGATGGAGGCCACTCATGCTTGCTTTGGCCAAGATGGGGAGATTCTTTTTGGAGGAGAGCTTCTCATGGAAGGCCAACTTCCAAAGGTCAATACTTCTTTTTTAGCATGAGAAGCTGCATAATAGGCACGACAGAAATTTATAGGATGAGTTTGGCTTGAAGGATGTCAAAGGAGAAGACAACAGCATGTGGAGAGCTTCACATTACAGATCATCTGCATTGTCTCTTAGGAGGATTGATCCATATTGGAGGTCTCAGCTCTTGGTAGAGTACTCCAAGGATCTTGGTGCTTGCATGATTCTTGATGGCCCGAATGGAGATGATAGATATATGGTGGATGATGTGGTCATCTATTCTCATGGCAGAGTCTTCTTGACTAGAGCTTCTAAGCTCAAGGAGAAGCTGCTACATGCAGCACATGAGGACTTATTTTCCATGCACTTTGATGCATATCTTTCCTTGGCAAAGGAGTTTATTTGGGAGGGCATCCAGCATGATATATTTCAGCATATGGGGAGATACATAGCCCATATGGTGATATAGAGGATGTCACAACCACTTCCCTACACTTTGGAGGTGAAGGAGAATTTCTAGTTGAGCCATTTCAGCTCAAGGTCCCAAGTACATGGTGGAGAATGTATAATTCCACATTATGTTTTATACTTATTTAATTTATATGAGCAGCGTGTTGTACCAATAAGGATTATCCCTTCTTGCATATTGTATGATGATGTACTTGCAGCTACTTGTAGCATTGATTTTGGCTATCTTTTTGGTGTTTTGTGGGGGAAGACACATGATTCTTGGTGTACACTATTGACACCATCTTGTAACTTCATGTTTTCATCTTATGAGATGACTGTGGCAGAAAAAAAGTGGTTGGAAAAGCACTTGCTATTTCTTATTTTGATGCAGGCAAAGGATGCACTGCGCTGGTTTCGTGAGTAGAACTATGATTCACTCTCCGGTTGTTATTTGGCAACTTGTTTTTATTGTACTTTGCTTCCATGTATTGATGATATGTTTTTTCTCATGGGAAGTTTTGTTTGGAGGGTGGGCTTGAGAGTGAAGATGCCCAATGGGAGCATGATTCTCCCCACATTATATGTTGTACATTTCAGGAGGAACCATGGGCAAACCATGATTTCCACATCACAATTTTTCTCTTCTTGTGGGAGGAACCACTTGGAGAACTTGAGGAGGCACTTCATGGCTGAATTGTTTGATGGGGGAACTTGGGCCATACTTGGAGGCCATGTCATTTCAGCCCAAGGACAAAGGCAGCCCCATGTTTACCATAAATGGAGAGAGAAACCATTTGGATGGAAGGACCCAATCTCTCCATGCAGCCCCAACACATTGTATAAAACCGGGGTTGATGATTGTTTTGATGAGCTACCTAGGATGGCTCATTTCATCTGGATGATAGCATGGGTGAGGGAGGCACTCATTCACCATGTTGGTCATCACTCATACTTTGTGGAGGCCATGAGACAACAAGAAGGTTTCCATTCACACCTTCCACCTTGACTGATGTAGACCATTTGATTTTGCACACTTGGGAGGAAACATTGGATGACAGTTTATTTGCAGATTCTCTTGATATAGTGATGGAGGCTATTGATGGGAGGCCACATGAGGAAGAGGGGAGAAATTTTTCTCTCCCGATACATTTTCTTGAGGACAAGAAAATATTTTGGAGGGGAGGACTGTAATGTTCCAAAATTTTAGCCTCAAAGCTAAATTTTAGAGTTAGCAGCAGCTCCAGCTGGTGAATAAATGGGTAGAAAAGCCCATAAGTCTCCTAAGGAGGGATACTCATAGTGTGAAAAGGGACACTATTTCTAGCTTAATGAAACACCTCCAAGTGTGAACAGGGATAATATCAAGTTGATTCAGTCCACTTTGACTAAGTCAACAACGCAATTTTGTAGGAGGAGGAATCCAAGAAGGAATAACGCAGTTTTGGAGGGAGATGAATATTTGGATAGAGATGACCTAATTGAGTGGGGCCAAGGGCAAGAAAACTCATGTTTTATTTAAGGAAGAGGATGTAAACATCATTCTTCATGTTTTATATTATTATTCTTGTCTGCTCGAACTTTTTCTTCCCCTTGTTGTTTAGTAGGGTAGCAATGTTGTTTAGCACCGGGTGTTCCCGAGAGGGAATCCCACCTCTTTCCTTGAAGAACCTCTTGGGAGATTTTGTATTCATTTTACACATCAGGTTTTCAGGCCAGGCTTCAGCCTACTTCATCAGTGCAGTTTTTGTCAGAGATTGTGCAGTGTTGTAGGGTGCAGCAGTGGAAGGGATTGGAATCCCACTTTCTGAGCTAGTTTCTCCTTGGAGCAAGATTTCCTTCACTTGAGAGGCCTGTTTAGAGAGGTATAGAGATTATTTTAGATCTGTGGTAGCAGATCACACATTTCCCTAACATTCCCAGCATTGTTCCATTTAGAGAATGCATTATTTTTGGAGGCAGCTTCAGTGCATGGTCTAGTGGCTCTGTTGCAGTGTTTCCTTGTGATTGAGAGGTTCATCCTTTCATGGGAGGAATTCCTTGAGGGATATACATAATATGAGACATATTTCCATCCTTGTACATTCTTATGCTTCAATGTTGTAGTGGTGATTCAGTAAATTTCTGAATATCACATTTTGTATGTAGAGTGTTTGACAAGAAACCCTTGCTGGGTTCTCTTGCATTTTGTATAAGGAGACTAGATATTAGTTGTAAGATTGTTTATCTAATATATGAGAAGATCTATTTTTTTAATTCATTTCTGAGTTAAAACCCTTATAAGACTACACAATCCCTTTTGTGAATTATTCCCGAGTAGCAGTGTCTAGGGTTTTTAGTCATTTTCAACTACACTAGTGTGGGAGGTCTGTTTACCTCACCTAGTTTCATTTATTTATGATATCCTCTTGGAATTATATGAAAAATGGATGTATCTAATGAATCCAAGTGATGATTTTCATTTATATGGATTACATTTCAGAAAATGTGTTTTTTTGTGAATGCATTGTTGAGCAGTCTAAAATTGGAATATCTTAAGATATTCCCAATACTGCTTATTTTCCCTGATTTAGGATATTATAGGAAGGTCGTGAGTTAAATCCTTGCTAGGAGCTCTAGGAAGGCCCAACCACTACACCAAAATCCTGAACTGTTAGTGAGGGTCACATCCCAAGGTGTTAAGGGTGGGGTCTTAAGGCCCACCAAAGCATCTAAGGGTGGCGGCTAAACAACCCCTCATTACGAAAACCCCTAACACGTGGCAGGGCCCACCCTAAACAGGGATATTACAGCCCGCCATGCTCTGCGAGTCTTGACCTCGAGACCTCTACTCTGATACCACGAAGGCCCAACCACTACTCCAAAATCCTGAACTATTAGTGAGGGCGACATCCCAAGGTGTTAAGGGTGGGGTCTTATGGCCCACCGGAGCATCTAAGGGTGGCGGCTAAAAAACCCCTCATTATGTAGACCTAGGACATGTGGCAGGGCCCACCCTAAACAGGGCTGCCCTAAACGGGGATATTACATCTTTAGGATGAAAGAAATCAACCTGCTAAGATAGCCAGTCTAGTTAGGATAAGATATTCTGAGTTTGAAGAAGAGGAACCCAATTCAGAATTAGAACCCAAAGAAGAAGAACCCGAAGAAGAGCCCGAAGAATAGGCCAATTTAGAGCAAGAACGAGAACATGATTATAATAATGTACTGGAAAGTAAATCAGGACCGGACGATCCTTTGGAAGTTTTCGAGACAGGGATAGCCAAGGTCTTGGAAAATATTAATTTATATATGCAACCTAGAGGAACGCTTGGTCCTAGCAGAATGGAAACACAAGAGGGTGCGGACACAAAAATTGTTCAGGAATCGGACAACCATTCTGGTGACGTGATTCTGTTGGAACACAGTCACAAGGACCAACAGCAATCCGTAGACATAGAACTTATTTACAAGTCGAAAAATCAGTCAGGCGATACTGTTCTTTTGGAACACAACCCTGATGACCAGCAAGAAGCTCTAGAAACCATTGATAAACCTGTTAGTGGAGCTGACGCTCCTCGAAAGATCCAAGGAGAAGGAGAAAAATTTAAGAATCTGCAACAAAAATACCGAAAGCTCCAGAAGACAGTCAGAAGGCTACGATGAGAGGTTAAAAAATGTAAAACTCATAACATCGCTCCAGAGATGACTTTTGTAGCTACACAAATGATAATATGCGAGAATAGATCAGTAGAAATTCAAACTGAACTCGCACCTGTTGAGAATGCAACAAGATGATGGAGCTTAGTGAAAAGAAGTCACCTTCACTAAGTGGGCCCGCAGGCTATTTTTGGTGCAAAGTCTATTTTTAGACTATGTCTATTTTTAGAGATATGGATCATGGTCTATGAGTTGCACGATGCTATATATGGATGGTTGGTCAAGTTGGTAAAAATAGATGGACCTCTATTTTTAGACATACTGGGTGAAGTCTATTTTTAGACTGCCAGTCTAAAAATAGATCAGTCGAATATTATTAGCTCTTAATAATATTTGGACTATAAACATTATCTTATCCTCTTGGAGCACTTCAGTTCAAGCTACAGATGTGGCACATGCAGCTGACAGAAGGAATTATGCTATTCCTAGGGTTTAGTTGAGCTATTTCATGGTTGACTTCAGTTGGAACTCATGTGGCAGAGTTTGGTGGAGTTGATGAGACAGTTGATGGAGTTGTGTTCGGTTTAACTTAGTTGAACTAGTTGTATTTAGTCTAACTGATAAATACACTAGTGATGAGTGGTGTGAATTAATTAATTGCAGTGCATGGATAGTTCAGTGGAGACCAGTGTTAGAGGTGGGTGAAAGGGTGAGTCTACTATCAGTTGTGACTATTGATGTGCATGAGATTTGCACACACATTGATTGAGATTGCCAATGAGGATTGCACAGTACAAGCCAAGGGGATTTGAACTTGGATCTCACAATTAACCATCTTGGATTGCGCAGTAGAGGCAGGCTAACAGGTGGAGGAGATTTGAACTTGTGACTTGTTCATATCTGAGCTAGTTAGTGTGTAACAATTGGAGATAGTGTTGAGAGCTTGTGAGGAGTTTGTACTATGATTGTTACATGTTCTCTATCATTATAATATATAGATAGTTGGGGGTTTTCAGCTGTAAGCTTTCCCCATTACATACTGTGTTGATATGTGTGATTGATTAATGTTTCAATGTGCGCATGCGATTGTTTTTAATTCCGCAAATTGATGATCAATGGTAGAAGAGGTTATGTATTATGAATGAAGCTCAAATAGTGTGTAATCAGGATAATCTCGGTGAATAACTCATCTATTATTCAAATTTCTACATGGTATCAAAGAAAAGTTGATCATCGGATCTATTACAGTGATTACATTTTATTTCTTTAGGAAGAGTCTGTAAGAGGGCCAGGTAGCCTCTGGATTCATCCTTTCGTCGAAAGGTGAAAAATCCAGTAAATGCCTCTACAGTCTATCTCTGTGCTAGAAATACTTTGTTCTCACAAATTCAGATAAGAAGCGGTTGAGTTTTGAGCCGGTGGAATTTGAATTTGCAGCAGTGTTTTTCTTGGTGCCGAAGTTGAGATGTCTTTCAACGAATTGCGATTGGAGTATGCCCTTGAGGGCAAATCGAATTATATTGCATGGAAGGACAGGATGGAGGCGGTGCTCGATGACAATGGTCTGAAGGAGTTCATAGATGTTGAAGTTCCAAAGCCTAGCGATGCAGCCTTGGTTGAGGCTTGGCAAAAGAAGACAACAAAGTGTCGAAGGATTCTGTTGGAGGGCGTGAAGGATCACATAGTGTCCAACCTGCATGGTAAGGCTTCTCCATTTTTGATGTGGAAAGCCTTGACAGATTTATTCCAAAGCAAGAGCGACCAGAGGAAGTTGGCGCTCAAGGATAAACTCAGGAACATTAAGATGGAGAAAGGAGACAGTATGCCCAAGTACCTCACGAAGTTCACCCAACGTAGGGATGAGCTGGGAAGTATGGGGGTGACTGTAGATGATGAGGAATTGGTGAGCTTAGCTCTCCTTGGGCTTCTGAAGAGTTGGCATTCCTATCAGGACTCTGTCAATGGTCGGGAGAAATTGCCAGGATGGGAGCGACTTTGGTCGGATCTTGTGCAAGAGGAGATAAAGGCGAAGTACCGAGGAAGGATCTTCATTGAAGCATCCCGATGAAGAGAATTTCAACTGACCTCACATAACAAAGAAAGGGGAAGAAAATCTTCTCAATGCAGTGCGAAAGGCAAAGCGGGACATGTCAATTGAAGTGCTTTCTTGTCACCGGCACGGACATTATGCCTGGGTGTCCGTGAGAAGAAGAAGAGAAAATGGTAGTACAACGGATGTGCGGCGGAGGTGCACCAGCCTCGCAGTTTGAGCTGGATTTTTTGCTGATCGCATGCTTGGTATCAAGTGTGGTGGGTTCGATTTGTTTCTGGACGGTGGTGCATCTTTTCACATGACGGAGATCAAATATTTTTAGCGGATGAAAAGATCTTGGAGTGCACATCGAGATGGGCGATGATGGTAGATACAGTGCGACTAGTATCGGTACCATTTCCTTTGAGAGGGAGTCTGGTAAACCCTTCATATTGAAGGAAGTGATGCATGTTCCAGGATTGAAGAAGAATCTTATCTCTATGGTGATGTTAGAAGACAAGGGATATGATGTTGTCTTCAGCGAGGGAAAGGTTTTCCTACGTAGTAAGACAACTGGAGAAACCCAGAAGATAGGGGTTCAAGTCAAGAACCTTTATCAATTGCAGGTAGATGGCTGCGCAGAAATGGCATGCAAGGAAGAAGGAGTGGTGAGCCGAGATGATGGCGAGCTGTGGCACCGGAGATTGGGCCACCTTCACCATGGAGATTTGAAGATACTACAACAGATTTCTACTGGGCTTCCTAAGGGTACTCTTGCGCAGTCAGATCAGTGCAAGGGATGTACCTTGGAAAAATTTGTGAAAGCCACCTTTCACGAGAAGGATAGTCACGCCACGATGATCCTTGAGAGAATTCACACAGACGTGTGTGGACCTTTCTCAGTAGCTTCGACAGCAAAGCACAGGTACTATGTGATATTTGTTGATGATTATTCTCGGAAGTGCTGGATCTTCTTCATGCAGAAGAAGAGCGAGACATACTCTAAGTTCTATGAGTTCAAGGCACTGGTTGAGAAGGAATCGGGGAAGCAAGTGAAGGCTCTTAGGAGCGAAAATGGTGGTGAATTCATCTCTGCTGAATTCAAGGAATTTTGCAGTGCAAAAGGAATTCGGAGAGAGCTCATAGCACCTCATAACCCACAGTAGAATGGGGTTGTTGAGCGGAAGAACAGAACGATCGTGGGTGCTGCATGGGCGATGTTGCATGATCAGGGCCTAACCCTTCACTTGTGGGCGGAGGCATGCAATAATGCAGTATATGTGCAGAACCGTTGTCCTGACAAGATACTTGGCATGAGTACACCCGAGGAGGCGTTTTCTGGTAAGAGGCCTGATATTTCCCATTTGAGGATTTTTGGTTCACCTGTTTACATTCATGTGACGAAGGATGCCAGGAAGAAGCTGGAGCCGACCGCAGAGGTTGGGATATTTGTGGGATACACTGATACGCCCCACAACTATCGTGTGTATTTTCCAGACAGTCGCAAGACTGTTGTGCGACGGGATATCAAATTTCAGGAGGAGAAAGCCATGAAGTGTTCGCTTGAGAGGGAGCCACACTTGCATGCAGATGAGGAGCTATTAGTTCCTAAGGATGAGTCTCGGGATGTGGATCAGCCACAAGATGAGGTTCATGGAGTGGAAGAGACCACTCAGGCAGCGCCAACCATCAGAGGGCGGAAGCGCACTACAGAAGCTGAGCGACTGGCTCAAGATGCAAAGAAGGTTGTAGGAGCACCTACATCACAGCGCAGACAGAGACAGTCACCGGAACGGTACACTGGATACATGGCTCTTGTGAGAAAGTGTATCATGACAAAGCCATCCTCTTTCGAGGAAGCTGTGGAGGACCCCGCATGGGTAGATGCCATGGTGGAAGAGTATGATTCGATTGTCAGAAACAGTGCATGGGAGATTGTCCTGAGACCGGAGGGGATCGATTAGTGGGTTCGAGATGGATCTACCAAAGTGGACGGGCGGTATGGGATGTGGAGAAGTACAAGGCAATATTTGTTGCACGGGCTTCTGTGGATAGAGGGATCGTTATGAGGGAGACCTTTGCACATGCAAGGTGTTCTTCCATAGGACGATTCTTTCTCTCTCGATAGATGGGGTGGCACATTCATTAGATGGATGTGAAGACCTACGTTCCTCAATGGAGTCATTGAGGAGGAGGTGTATAGAGCAGCCCGAAGGTTTGTGAGGATATTTAGTAGCGAGTCGCCAATGTGCAGGAGCTCAAGGAAGCGATGTATGGGTTGGAAACAATGTTACTCATGCTTCCAATTTCTCATTTCTGGACTCAGTGGATTCATTCACCGGACTTGGATTCTCCAAGAGTGAGGGGGATCCTAACCTATACCAGATTGTGGTGGAGGGTAAGTTGCTGATCATTGTACTTTATGTAGATGATTTGATTTTAACAGGTGATGAACTATTGATACACTCATGCAAGGCTGATCTTGCAAAGGAGTTTGAGATGAAGGACTTGGGCCTCCTTCATTATTTCCTGGGATTGGAAATCTGTGGTAGCAGTGGTGGACTGGCTGGCTCTCGGGAGGCCGTATGCCGGGAGATGCGGAGAGGTTCAACATGCAAGGCTGCAAGCCTGTTGACACTCCTCTTCCTGGTGGTTGGAGGAAGGAGGATGCTACTTCAGCGGAGGTAGTGGATGCCACTGTCTATCGACAGTTGGTGGGGTCGCTTATGTGTCTGGTCAATACACGACCCGATATATGCTATGTTGTTAACCAGCTTTCGCAAGCTATGGTTAAGCCTACCAAGCTCTTCTGGAAGGCAGGCAAGCATGTATTGCATTATCTTAGAGGCACATCGGGATATGGTTTGTGGTACAGACAGGAGGATGAGGTGAAGCTATGTGGCTTCACGGATGCAGATTGGGCAGGGAGCCCAATGGATAGAAAGAGCACATCTGGAGGGATCTTTAGTATTGGGTCGACAACGGTTTCTTGGTATAGCGGGCTTTGTAGATCGTGGCCTCACAGGTTGAAAGCATAGGCGAGTGTGGCGACAAGCAGCAACGTGCGAGGCTATATGGATGAGGGAAGATCTGGTCAGTTGTTCAAGTCACACTTAGACCTACGGCAATTTATTGTGATAACTAGAGTTGCATTAAACTCGTGGATAATCTGATATTTCATGATAGATCCAAACACATGACATCGGAGTACCATCATATCGGAGATTGTGTCGTGGAGGATCATGTTACTTTCATGCCCATTCCCCGGAGGGTCGGAGGATGCGATATCTTGACAAGGCGCTCACCAGGAGAAAGTGAATACAAGGTAGGATAGGGGGTGGATAAATGCTCTTGTTGAGAAGGTAGTGAAGATATTCTGAAGATAATGGAGCTTGATGAAAGAAGAAAATGAAGTCGCCTTCACTAAGTGGGCCTGTAGGCTATTTTTGGCGCAAAGTCTATTTTTAGACTATGTCTATTTTTAGACATATGGAGCATGGTCTAGGAGTTGCAGTATGCTATTCTTGGATGATTAGTCAAGTTGGTAAAAATAGATGGACCTCTATTTTTAGACATACAGGTCGAAGTCTATTTTTAGACTGCCTGTCTAAAAATAGGTCAGTCAAATATTATTAGCCCTTAATAATATTTGGACTATAAACTTCAGTTTATCCTCTTGCGGCACTTCAGTTGGAGCTACGGATGTGGCCCATGCACCTGAGAAGGAGTCTGCAGCTCATTCCTAGGGTTTAGTTGAGCTATTGCATGGTTGACTTGATTGGGAACTCAGCCTCGCTTGTTGGTGAGTTAGTGAACGAGTTGATGGAGTTGTGTTCGGTTTAACTTAGTTGAACTAGTTGTATTTAGTCTGTGATAAATACACACAATGATGAGTGGTGTGAATTAATTATACGATTACATGAATGAGTTCGGTGAGATAGGTGTTAGAGGTGGGTGTGGTGAGTCTATTATCAGTTGTGACTATAGCTATGCATGAGATTTGCACACACATTGATTGAGATTGCCAATGAGGATTGCACAGTACAAGCTTGTGGGATTCGACCTTGGATCTCATCATTATTCATCTTGGATTGCGCAGTAGAGGCAGGCAGACTTGTGGAGGAGATTTGAACCTGTGACTTGTTCATCTTCCGTGCTAGTTTGTGTGTAGCATGTGAGATAGTGCTGAGAGCTGTGAGAGCTTTGTGCTATGTATTGTTACATGTTCTCCATCATTATAATATACAGATAGTTGGGGGTTTTCAGCTATTGCTTTCCCCATTACATACTGTGTTGATATGTGTGCTTGACTATTGTGTTTATGTGCGCATGCGACTGTTTCTATTTCCGCATATTGATGATCAATTGTAGAGAGGTTATGTATTGTATGGCTCAAATGGTGTGTAATATGGATAATCTCACGTTGAATAACTCATCTGTGCCAAATTTCTCTGACACCCACTCAAACAATAATACCTAAGTTAATTTGCATAAAAATTTGGTAAATGTGGTATTTATTCGAACGTCAGCGAGTCCCTTCCCTGTCTGAAAAACATCTTAGCTGAGGAGTATTCCATCATAGCATAGAGGCACTTTGAGGACAAAGGGCAACCCAAGGACTTCTTGTCAAGGAATGACCCTATTATTTTAAAACTTCAAGAAGAACTGACGCAAGCCCAACTTTCTTTATAACAACATCAACAGCAAATAGTCTCCCTGCAACAATACCAAAAGTTACAAAAACAATTGAGGGAATTAGCCCTACCAGAGAATGAGGATTTTGATAAGGCTAGATAGGAAGAAGAAAATTGAAGAGGATGAAAAATAAGCTGAACATCGTCAGGAATCAGTTGGACACCATTTGTTCATTATATTCAAATATCTTGACCTGTTGATCTCCTGTTATGAACTACATTTTTTTCTTATTAGAACGATATTTATGGTTAAAAATAAAAGCTGTTAGAGCCGGCAAGCCAGTTGAGCTGAAGACAATGGATGATTTTATAAATTGTTGTAAGAAATATGGATTAAAAGTCCAAAGGCTTCTTTGTGAATTTTAGTTGCATAATTTTATATTAGATAAAGAAGTGGATGTGAATCTTAGCCCTTTTATTGGAGATATTCAATTTCAGGCTTTTATCTCTTTTGCAGTCAATCAACTCAAGTGGTTGAAGGCTTATAATTCGTTCCAAAGACAGGAACACAACTTAGATATTTTAGTAAGAAGTGAATCTACTCACCCTCTGCAATTTTTTACTAAGCATAAAAGTTTGATGACACAGGAAGGTGTGCTTAAAATTTTAGGGCCCATACATAAGGAAGTTGTGATGGAAGGAACAAAATATTTCCTCTCTATTCAGGAAAGATCCCTGGTTGCATCCAAAATGAGATGGATGGTTTCAAGCAACAATGTTAAGGACAGAGAACCATTTAATTATGGAAATTTCAAAGCTGTTGTGAGATGGTTAGTCCCATATAGAAATATTCTCTTAAGAGAAGGACCCTATTGGGTGGGATGTTGCTTTAGAAGCCCCATTATTTGGTATCCTCCTGAAGGGTATCATCCTGACTATGAGTTACCAAAAGGAAAAGAAGTAGTAGCCTTTGCAAACCTGGCACGACATCATGGTCTCAAGCCTATTATGGACGGATATTCTCCAACGTACTCTTTAACTTTTTTGCATAAGAATAATTTATTTTTCATGAGGACATGAAAAAAGGTAAGCAGGGGAGTATGTTGAGCCTTGCAATAGGTATGTATTTACTCTTGATTATTGTCCTTTTTCCTCTTCCTTATCCATCTTGTGCCATGATATAATAATATAATGAAAGGGTTTTGATAAAGAGTGAATAAAAAATGATCCTGATATGATTTAACCATCCAAACTAATTCTCGTTGTTTTTATGTTGAAAATAATAGATGAAACAATGATTGTTTACAAGAAGGTACAGTACGACCTAATCACGGGAAATAAGACGCATTGAATGCGGTCGAATTAGAAGACAAATCAGACAAGATTTGTGCTGTCTGAGGATGGAATTTTGTTATGGATCCCTCAGGATCCCCACATTTATCCTTCCTTTTTAGCTATAAAGGGACAGTGAGAGCTAGTTCTTGGATATCGATATGATGTATCTTTTGCTTCTGTGTAGTTCTTAATTGTAATACACAGAACATAGTTCTGAACAACAAGATCGAATTTTGATGTTAATTGACTGCGATGATTAATATATAGTTCACGTTGTTGTTTGCTGGGCTTCAAAATGTCATACAAATATCACTCATTACCATACATTTTTCACCTATGCTTCCATTATATCACTCATTATTCACTACCATGTCACTTCATTTTCCCTATTGTTCATCATTAATGGGTCTCATTTATATCCTCCAAATATTATTTATTTTCAAGCATTTTTAAGAGAAATTCTTGATTAAATATTAGAAAATAATATATTTTACTTCATATATGGAAAGTGGATTGTTTTTGTGATGTGTAGGTTCCAAGGAAGCTTCAAAGACACCTTTATGTGGCTTTGAATGATCAAATTCGAATTTGATAAGATAAGCCTTATGGAGAAGATCATGATCTCATGGAGAAGATCAAGGACAAAAGGGGGTTATGTGTCTAGATGGTTGAGAGATGTATGGAACTAAAGAGAAATTAGTGGATCATCATTACGAGTTTGTTATCTCATCCCATTGTATAAATAAGAGTACAATCTCCTCCATTTGTAATATTAGAGTTTGTAATCTTAGAGTTGGTTTGTACATCATGATGAAGATTTTGAAATAAAGAATCATACTTTGATTTTGTTGCTCCTACATCCGAGTCTCCTTTGAAGTGGTGTGCTTGTGGAGTTATGGAGGGCCCCCATGGTCTCACTTGCATGCTTATTTTAGGTATAATTTAATTTATGTTTTTGTTTCATTTCAGCTTTCAAGTTTTTGTTAGATGTTCTAATATTGGAGTAGATCTTACGATTCATGTGTTCTTGTAAGAGAACCGTAAGATTTTAGACAATTATTGGATTTAGGTTTGTTTCATTCCAACTTTTAATTTTTTGTTATATGTTCTAATATTGGAGAAGATCCTACAATTCATGTATTCTTGTAAGAGAACTGTAAGATCTCAGACAATTATTAGATCTAGGTTTGTTTAGTTTTTGGAAGAGATCTTGTTGAATATGTTCTTGTAAGAGAACCATAGGTCTCGAACAAATTAGGAATATTTCTAGACCTATAGGTGGCACTTCTAAGTTTACCTTCCCGGGTTGACATTAAATTGAACTCTGATTGACATCGTCAATTAGATCCAAACATTTTGGCGCCATTGTCGGGGAAGTGCAACTAAAAGGATTAGTAATTATTTTATGCATTTGTTTTTATGGACTAATTTGTGGAACTTGGTGATAGCAGGTTCATAAAGGAGTTCAAAGTTTGGAGCATTTTTTTATTATTTTCTCACATAGTTAATTTAAATTTAGTTTTTATTTTAAACCCCCCAATTCTCACTAATCCATCTACGAATGAGGAATTTGACAATGTTGAACATGTATTTCTTGGAGAGAAAGGACAATAACCTTGAGCCAAATCTAAGACACGTTACTCACATACTTGTAAGAGATAATGTAAAAATCTTAAATCTTGATGTGAGCATTTTTTAATTTTTAGTCTGTAGATGGCTTCATTGGAAGCATTCTTTTACCTAGAAAATAAAAGATCTTTCAAGTAAGCTAGATAGAATAAATTAGGAAAATAAAACGAGCTCGTTATCGTTAGAAGTTGTTAGAAGTTTTTAGTCTTATTTTCAAAAATAAAAAAATAATAAATAATTATGAATAAATTAATAAATTTAGTGGCATAGTAAGAGCTGCTTCATCATCGCATTTCTATATCTTGTTTCTGTATCACGGGTAAGCCAGGAGCTTGATTATCAAAAATCTTTGTCTTCCGAGAGTCTAAACGCCCCTGCAACATTGCAGAAAGAGTATAGACAATGTGAGGTTTTGTCGCAAATCTTGATTGTGTTTATTATCCATCTACCAAATCAAGAGATTAGTATGTTCTATCAATTTATTTCAAAAAAAAATACTCCCGCTGGAAAATTAATCTACAATATGACAATAAAAAATGTTGTGAATGAACGAAAGATCATCTTAAAAATAAATTAGATAATTTTTTTCTTTTTAAAATAAAAATAAAAAAATTCTCCCATAATAATAATAATATTATTAAAAAATAAATAAAAATTGAAAACCAACCATTTCTTTTTTTTTAAGAGATAGGTTCAATTTCATTTTTTTTTAAGATTAAAAATAAAATGAAATAAAAAAAAATTGAAACAAACAAAATAAAACGTGCAAAACAAAACAATTTTTTTTAAAAACAAAAACAAATAAAAAATAATAATAAAACATTCACCCACATTTCGCCTTCAATACCCATATCCCTCATGTCCCTGTGAATTCTGTCGCGACACGTCAGCCTCCTCTACCTAAAATCAGTTACACGATTTGCGTTTAATTCAGATGCTAAATCCTATTGCAATTTTTTAATGATGTTATCGGTGATCCACTTGGGGGCACATTTTAAGGATCTGATTTCCTAAAAAGACTACGTTTACCAATATTATTTCATTCTCATCCCAAAATAGCTAGCATCTCAGATGGTTTAAATTATCCAACACAAATAATTTTGTTGCTAATCCTATTGCAATTGTAAAAACAAGAAAGAAAAAGATTCATCAATCAATGATTTATGCTATGCAGCACCATTAAAATAAATTTGAAGGTTGGCCGCACGCTGCCAACAAGAACGCTGCCAACAAGAGGATATACATGGCACGCCAAGAAACTACAAGAAACATGCCAAGAATGGGACTTTTTTCAGTGTGATAAATAATGGAGTCAACCCATTACTCATTCAAATCGACGATTCCATGAATCGAGAGTATTTATATTGTTGCTGATATCAAGAAAACCCATACAGATTTTATGAAGGAAGGAGTTCCTGCCAGTTCTCTCAGAGAAATCGCAAGTCTGAAGTTGCTCTCTCATTGTAAACACATTGTCAAGTTGTTGGCCATGGAGACTGAATGGATTGAAGGTCGAAAGCTTTCGATTTACTTGGTGTTTGAATTTATGGACTGTGATCTTCTGAAATTCTTTGAAAAGTATGTCGGCCTTAATAAGCAACTGCCACCAATTGTCTTCAAGAGTATGATGTAGCAGCTGCTCAAGGGAATAGAATATTGTCACAGACACTGAGTGATGCACAGATACTTGAAGCCATAGAATTTTTTATGAGCTTCTCTTCATATGCCTGAGTCCATTACCACGCACAACAATGGATTTCTATTTCCAAAAGCTTCATGAAATCGCATCAGTCTCAATATGCGATTTTAAAATGGATTTTCTGAGCAAACCAGGATGAATTAAAAAAACACTGAGACATGGGTTTTCTCTGGACCAGGGGTAGTTAGGTGACTTGTTAGAAATTTCCTGAAATTTGCAGTGGTTTAGGAGAAAATTGGGGTTCTTTCGAGCCTAATTTAACAGATTGGGCCCAGATCCGATTTTCGTGGCTAAAATTCCAGCTCGAGACAGTTGGAGAAAATGCTATGAATTAACACTTGTCTGTTTATAAGGTTGATGTGAGTTTTTATAGGGTTGAAATCCATACAAAACTAAAAAATTAACTAATTTTTTTTTAATGATTGGAAGCTTCCCCTAATTTTTCTGCTACTGTTCAGCCATGACATAGCCACTACAAATTTGTTTTAATTATCAGGGATATTGGATGAGATGTAGCTACAATATCGAAATCACTTCAAAAATAGAATCAACTGCAGAATATGCATGTGCAATATCATAACATTTTTAGATTGATGATTTCTATTGATGGGAAAAGCACAGAAATCACGACATGGCAAAACTTTCAATGAGGAGTAACAATTAGTTTTCTTCCTCAATTTTTATTTTTATTTGACACATCTGTATTACAATCTTGCAATTTTTAAATGATGCAGATTTTGGCAAATACAAGATTGAGGACGACATGTGAAATTCGATATCATCGACGCAAATCATGAAACAATTTCGACTATGGTTGGGATTTTCATAATTGCAACAAAATTGAATTTTATTTACGAAAGTTACATAAGAAGTGAATTAATTATACTCATTTCATATTTGAAAATGGATTTGTAAAAAAATCATAGAATTGGGCTAACTTATACAATTGATTTTATTTAAATCTGTTTCATTGGTGTTTAATTTTTGCATAAACAAACCAAGTAGAAATTGATCACTTTTGCTTGGATATATTTATGTTTTGTGAATTCCAAGTTATTGCAGGTTTGCATTAATCAGATGATCATTCAAGGAGACTAATTTGTCGACAGTTGGACTTCCAACAGATCAATTTTATAATGAATCATGTAAATAATTCCATATTCATTACAACCAGTGTTTTCTTCCCTTTGTAAAATTGTAAATCCCAATGAATCCTCAATGCAAGCCAAAATCTCTTTTTCTTAGCAAGTTTTAATCATGCATTCAAAAACTTCTTTTCATTCACCCCTAACCCAAAAATAAAACCAAGAATCTCACTTACAAGCTTATTGTCATTCTAATTTTCCTTGTCATTTCCTTTTCCTTTCATTTCAGCTAATTTTTCTTTTTAATTTTTTAAAAATTATAAATTAAAAAAATAAAATTAAAAAACTCAACTCAAACAATAAATTAATTTTTTTTTGTTTTTTAATTTTTTGTTAAAAACAAAAACAAAAAAACTTTGGCCCACATAAAATGCATAAAACCAACTAATTCTTCCCCAAAATTCATAAAATGGCTAAATTGCATGAGGATATGCAATATTTTTAGTTAGGGGGGAAATAAAAGTATGTTGGGTTTTTAGAATTGTCATACGTTTTAAAGTGAATTTGTGGGAAAAAGTAGGATGCATTCATTTGAGGAAAATGATCATGTTTGAGGGACACAAAAAATCTATAATGTCGAGCTCTTTACCATACACATGTGTTAGCTGACACAAACAGGGAGTAAATTTACTTTTCATGGTTATTTATATAAGAATGGGTTGATATTAATATCATGAATTGAGTTAATTTCAACACTTTGATTGTCCTTAATATGTTTTATTTGGTATGAAATTTTTGCATAAGAATCATGAAAGAAATGACCATTTCTTCTTGAACACACTTATGTTTTCTTTCTGCCAAGTTTTTTTCGCAAGTTACAGGTTAATCAAGTGATCATTAAGGAGATTACATTGTGACGAGAATTGGTATTCCAAGACTAATTTCATGAGAAATTTTAAAGAACCAATCCATGATTATAAAAGAAATTTCTAGAAAATTACAAGTTCTTGCGACTTCCTGTAATAGCTTAATGGTTTGACATGTTGCATGGCAGATAGAAAAATTCAAAGACATGACGTTTGTTCCTAAATGTATAAGGATGGTGAAATACCTATCCACACTTGAATTCAACGTCTACAGGTGGATGGTCAACGCTGGTCAAACTCGGCTATTTTAACAAGCAACTCAGAATTAAAGAGTAGATTTGCTATATTTGAGAGTTTGCATTTCATTGCTATATTTGATATTTTGCATGCCATAATTCTAGCAAGAGTCATTATCCATTTTCCATTACCATATACACTTCATTACATTTTCTCCATTCCTAACCCACCAATAAAAGCAAAGAAGTTTACTTACAAACTTCTTGCCATTTTCCATTTCCACTTTCTTTTTCCTAGAATTTTTCATTTTCCACCAATAAAATCCTACTTCTACATATCATTGAGTCAAATTCCTAGAGTCTAATAATCTTTAAAAAAAAAACACCTAGAGGCTTGCATGCCTTAATGGCAAGTACTCTTGCTAATGAACAATGGAAGTACGTTAATATTCCTTGTTCATTGGATCTTGTAGGTGACTCGACCACAAAAAATTTATTCGTACCTACAAAGATGTGTTAGGTATCTTGACTCCCATTGGAATCAATGGTGGGAGATCTCATGTTGGCTAGTGGCATTCATTAATGGCCACTAAGTCAACAACTTCTGGTTATGTTCGACAACAAGACATTTATTCACATAGCAAGATTTGTGTCATCGAGCGTTGAAGACTTGAAGACCCATATTTTGTAGTAGATGAAGTAAATTTCCTTTCATTGTTTTTCAGTTTGTCATGACTTAAGGACAAGACAATAAATAAGGCTGGGAAAAAATGTAACTTCTATATTTTGTATACCTTCCAAGCCTTATACATTTTCAGCCATATTCAGCAGACTCATCAAATTCATCAGACTATCCCGTAGAAGATCCAGCAGCAGATATGACAATACAGATCCATCTTTCATCCACAACTTGCAGAAAAAGCTTCAAATCAGAATTGCAGCAGCTGAACATGCATGATTCATCCACTTCTTTAGCTAAGTAACGTATGATGTTTTCTAACCTTTAATCTTGAAATTATTTGTAGATGCTAAAATGATGATATTTGGAAAATATTCCACTATTTCACTATTCCCTTTCTCATTAAAAATTGCCAAAAACCATCAGTTGAGGGGGAATTGCACACTTCATTTCTTTCTCTCATTCATATTACATTTTAACCCACATAGTCTTCCCACAGTAAAAACTACTACAAATTATGAGCATATTAAATGACTTCCTAAAAATGATTGATCTCAACAAAGTAAATAATGATTGTAACACAAGAACCAATCATTAAAAACAGATCTCAAGTAAATAATGATTGTAACACAAGAACCAATCATTAAAAGATGCAAATGCTTTGAAAAAATAAAAGTTATCAAAAAGTGTGCAAAGTTAAAAGGAAGTCCATAATTGAAAGATGGTTTTTACACAAGAACCAAACATCTTGTAAAGGAAGTTCATCTAAGAATCAAATCAAGTAAGTCAGTGTAGTAGCTTGCATGAGGACATGCAAGAGCTTCAGTTGGGAGGTATGTTGGGCTTCAAAATGTCATACAAATATCACTCATTACCATACATTTTTCACCTATGCTTCCATTATATCACTCATTTTTCACTACCATGTCACCTCATTTTCCCTATTGTTCATCATTAATGTGTTTCATTTATATCTTCCAAATGTTATTATTTTGGAGAATTTTTAAGAGAAATTCTTGATTAAATATTAGAAAATAATATATTTTACTTCATATATGGAAAGTGGATTGTTTTTGTGACATGTGTAGGTTCCAAAGAAGCTTCCAAGACACCTTTATGTGGCCCTGGATGATCAAATTCGAATTTGATAAGATAAGCCTTATGGAGAAGATCATGATCTCATGGAGAAGATCAAGGACAAAAGGGCGTTATGTGTCTAGATGGTTGAGAGATGTATGGAACTAAAGAGAGATTAGTGGATTGTCATTATGAATTTTTTATCTCATCCCATTGTATAAATAGGAGTACAATCTCCTCCATTTGTAATCTTAGAGTTTGTAATCTTAGAATTGGTTTTCACATCATGATGAAGATTTTGAAATAAAGAATCATACTTTGATTTTGTTGCTCCTACATCTGAGTCTCCTTTGAAGTGTTGTGCTTGTGGAGTTATGGAGGGCCCCCATGGTCTCACTTTCATGCTTATTTTAGGTATAATTTAATTTATGTTTTTTTTTTCATTTCAGCTTTCAAGTTTTTGTTAGATGTTCTAATATTGGAGTAGATCTTACAATTCATGTGTTCTTGTAAGAGAACCGTAAGATCTCAGACAATTATTAGATTTAGGTTTGTTTCATTTCAGCTTTTAAGTTTTTGTTAGATGTTCTTATATTGGAGAAGATCCTACAATTCATGCATTCTTGTAAGAGAACCGTAAGATCTTAGACAATTATTAGATCTAGGTTTGTTTAGTTGTTGGAAGAGATCTTGTCGAATATGTTCTTGTAAGAGAACCATAGATCTCAGAAAAATTAGGAATCTTTCTAGACCTATAGGTGGCACTTCTAATTTTACCTTCCCGGGTTGACATTAAATTGAACTCTGATTGACATCGTCAATTAGACCCAAACACTGTTCATTCACATATTCTGGAGTAGTTAAGCAGTATTCATCGGTGGCTAAGGGCCTGGTCTCTGGTGAATCTCACTTCTGTTTCCTATGTTATACCTTTTCATTTATTGCAAGTATATTCTATTTTTCCGCTTTACTTTTGATAATAATCATTTCCAATTTATTTCCTCAAAGAATTAGTTGCTAGTTAAAAGAACTGGTTTGATTATTTAAAGCGTAGACATTTATTTCCAATACCTTCTTTCCATTCAATAGTTTAGATCCAGCTGAAAGAGCTCGGTTAATGCTTAAGTGCTCTCGGTTGATTATCATTCGAATTAATTGAATTAAGAATGAATTATAGTTTTTGGTTATAATGCACAGATGAATCATTCCCTTTAAAGTTTCAAGATTTATGATTTCATCTATATTAAACTATTGGCTTTAGCATTACTCTTTGTATGAATAGCATGCACATATTGTGTACACACTTGAAATAAAAGGACTTACCCTGGTTGATAATTAATGTGAGGCAATTAAGAGTTTTTAAAGACACCTGTTAGCACCCAATACAGACCAGCCATGAAATGGCATGTGGAGCAGCCTTCTGCTTCACATGGAACCTTTAGCGCCCTCGCTATTGCCTTCCTCACATATTTCTAGTTACCCATCCACCACGATTCAGTAATAGAGTTACTGATGCATTTTTTACAAACACCAATCATCCATATCTCGGACCATCTCCATGAATGACGGGGACATCTAAGTTTATGTAAATCCAAACTCGAGGATCGAGTTTTACTAGATCTATTCCTGAAAACTCTCATAGCTGATATTTTGAAGGATGTGGAAACTCAAAGACCTACTTCCAAAGAGGATGCCATTAGCAAAGCCCAGAAACTCGAGCTGATATACACTTAGTCAGGATACATATATAACATTCTACCTAATGCCCCATGCCTGCAAACTTATAAATAATTTACAGGCACGTCGAACACTACAGATGGATTAATAGGGTCACTGACCCAAAACCACCTAGGAAGCAGTAATCCTTACTCCAGCTACGCATATGATCCTAACCAGAAAATCCTGTGACCAGGCTACCATCAGATTCATCATGCACCTCTACAGAATATGACCAATAGGGCGTCGTGGTACCATCATCAGCAAAGAGGATCATACCCTCCTGCATAGGGGACCCAATACACAGCTAGGAACGTTGATAGAAGAGCTCCCCCTCAGCATTCAATTGCAAAACAGGGACAGGGACCCAAATATTCCCAATCCCCAGCACAAAACCCACCAATGCAAAATAATGCACAAGTGAACTTTGTGTAACCTTCCCAGGCACAACCGTGTCAATCATATGACTAGGAGAATCCTAGTTATCCTCCTCATGTGGCAAGGAAAAAACAAAAAAACAAACAAAAGGAAAATCCTGGACAGGGGGGAATAACAAACAGCTCCCTCTGTGATCTCAGGCTGGGGGCAACTCCAACTGAAATCAAAACCAGGAGCCAAGTAGCACCCAAGGGCATAACAAGAGGGCTAATCTTTGGACCAACCACTCTTGTGCAATTTGTGGTGAGTATGGTCATCACACTCATCACTGTCCTGAACTCCCTGAGCTAAGGTAACTCAGGACAAGGGGGACCCACACAGAAAATAGCTGTAATGCACAAACCCTTCCCCCACCAACGGGCGGTTAGTACCCAATAATAGAAAACAACCCCCGGTGATTCTAGAAACAACAACCACGAAATCTATATGATTGGCGAGGAAATTTTCTTTCAAACACGGAATCGAAGTTATGATACCCCGCCAGACACCAGTTCGTCAGGGGCTAGCACAAGTGCACCTACAACACTGCTGACTATATAAAAATTCCTATTGAACCTTTGCCAAAAATGGCTAAGGGAACAACAAGGCAAGCAGGATACCACTCCAAAGCAACCCATAATTATAGCATCATGGATGATTTAGCTCAATCTCCCACTGCCATGCCAGCTTTGCAATTCCTGCAAATTTTCCCAAATAAAAGGAAAGCCTTAATTTCCATGTTAGATGAAATCGACCCTGCCGATTCCTGCCTAATGGATTTCAACTTAGATAAAGCATCCCCTAGGCTTCCTTCATTGGTCACCTTCAATATATCGGTGTCAGTGTAGAACATAACTATCCATAGATGTATCATTTATGAGGGTGCATCCACATGCATCATGTCAAATAACGTTTGGCAAAAGTTAGGATCTCTTGAACTAAAACCATCAAACATCATGCTCAGAGCATAAAACGGGCGCCCTTCTGCTCCCGTCGGTCTCTATCAAAATGTCCTTGTATGCTTGGCCAAAAAGACGGTTCTTATAGAGATTGAGGTCTTGGACGCTCAGCTGGATTACAATATACTCTTTGGGTGGAGTTATATTTACACTGTGTCTGCCATAGAATCCTCTGTCATCTGAACCAGGATGTTCCCCCATGAGGATTGCATCATCACCATCGCCCAATTAACATACCATGACAAGTGACCCCTGACGAAGGCTGATGTCGTTCTACCCTATGTGAATACATCCGCTGAAACGCTCACACGGTACCAAGAATATGGCCTTGGCCAATTCAAACCATCGTTTATCCTTAGATCATTCCTAGAAGATCCACCTATCATACCAAAATCATTCGTTGATATCATAGGGGTTTCGGTGTGCATGATTTCTACATCAAGCACCGAAGCTAGCTAGGAGATTAGTAGTAACGACACCGAGGCCTATGGCACGATGGTCTATCTATCCTACACCATCTCCCAAAATCCTTTTCTATACCCTCCACCCGGTTTTTTGTCACAAGAAGTATTGGCAACAATAGTGTTGGCAAACATATCTTTCGCAATACCATTTTGGTGCTATAATGTTCCTTTTTCAGGATTGCTCATGAATCATGCATGAAAATGCATTTCCAGCAACGTACGCAATAAAATAGTTAAATTATCACTTGGATCCTGTATATACATCCATATATCATTTAAATACAAGAGAATATTAGAAAGAAATGAAACTATGTGGGTTAAATAGATCTCCCACACTAGAGTAGCTGAAAATGACTAAAAACCCCAAACTGCATTTTACCGGAGTTGTTGCATCAAAGGACTGAGTAGTCTAAAGAGGGTTTTAACATAAAAATATGGGAGAACAATATATCTACTCATATATTAATTAATAATGATGAAGTAGAGAGATCTAGTCTCCTCAGACAAAATACAAGAGAACCCAACAAGGGTTTCTTGTCAAATACTCTGCATACAAATGTGATCTTCAAAAAATTACCGAATAATCACTGAAACACTGAAGCACAAGAAAATAGAAGGCTGGGAAGATATCTGATCTGATTTATAACCCTCAAGGGCTTCCTCCCATGAAAGGATGAACCTCTCAATCACAGGTAAACACTGCAACAGAGCCACCAAACCATGCAATGAACACTACCTCCAAAATAACGCACTCCCTTGCAGAAATAGTGCTGGGAGGGTATGAGAAATGTGTGGTATGATACCACAGATTTGAAATAAGTCCTGTACCTCTCCAAACAGATCTCTCAAGTGAAGGAAAGCTTCCTCCAATGAGAAACTAGCTCAGAAACCAGAATTCCAATCCCTTCCACTGCTACACCCAGCAACACTACACAATCTCCGACAAAGTTGTGCTGATGAAGATGGCTGAAGCTTTGCCTAAAATATTTATGTGGAAAGATGAATGAAAACTCTCTCAGTGAGCTTATTAAAGGAAAGAGGTGGGATTCCCGCCTGGGAAGACCCAGTGCTAAACAACACTGCAACTTTGCTAAGTAGCAAAGCAGCAACAATTCTTGGCAGCCAAGAATAATAATTCTACAACATGATCAATAATGCTGCCATCCTCTTCCTTATATAATAAATGAGTTTTCTTGCCCTTGGCCCCACTCACTTAGGTTACTTCTAACGCAAGTTACATCTCCCTCCAAAATTGCGTTATCCATCCTAGGATTTCTCCTCCACTAAAACTGTGCTATTGACTTAGTCAAAGCAGCTTCAATTTATCTTTGTTCACACATGGAGGTGTTTTATTAGGCTAGAAAGAATGTCTCCTTTCACACTTGGAGTGTTTTTATTCTCCTTAGGAGACTTATGGGATTTTATACCCATTTATTTACTGGCTAGAGCTATTGCTAACTCTAATGTTCCATTTAGCTTGGAGGCTAAAATTTTGGAACATTATAGTCCTCCCCTCCAAAATATTTTCTTGTACTCAAGAAAATGCATAAGTAGGACAAAATTTCTCCCCTCCTCCTCATGTGGCCTCCATCAATAGCCTCCATCACTGCATCAAGAGAATCTGCAAATATACTGTCATCCAATGCTTCCTCCCAAGTGTGCAAAACCAAAGTGTCTACATCAATCAAAGGTGGAAAGTGTGAATGGAAACTTTCCAGCTGTCTCATGGCCTCCAAAAGTAGGGATGATGACAAAAATGGTGAGTAAGTGCCTCCCTCACTCATGCTATCATCCAAATGCAGTGAGTCACCCTCCAACATGGTAACTCATGAAAAGTATCCTCCACCTTGTGCTCCTGAAATGTAGGTGGGATGAATGAATGTACATGATAGGCAAGAGGTCCTATGCCACGCTATCCTATTCTCCACTTATGATAAGTGTAGAAGGTGTGTTGATCTTGGGCTGCAACATGATTTCCCTCCAATGGCAAGAAGAAGATTGAGCCTCCAAGGACTCTTCCTCCAAAGTCATGTAACATGTCAACCCAATCCATTCAATTCAAGATGAATGGCACATCATCACCATTTGGCCTCCAATTCAGAAAATTTCTGAAATTTAGATGAAATTTTGGATGGTACCAAAGGTTCTCCAAGTGGATATTACATAGTCTTCCCAACTGCTGCTTGAGAATGTCATGTGGCAAGTGTTCCTGCAACAAGTTACAAGCTGGATATGTATGTTCTCCCAACATGGGAAAGTAAGCATCAATGTCTATCAGCTGTACATAGATAAAATAACAATACACTTGCCCAAATTCATGTATAGATGGGCTACTATCATCATAAACATTGGCCCTAAAGTGACCATGAAACCCAAAAATACTCTTGCTCTTTTGAGGAGCAATGCACTGTGCAAACATGGTGAGAAAGTAAAAATACTCAATAGAGTAATCAACAAGTACATAAATGCATTCTCTACCATACATAGTGAGTTGAATGAAATTGAGATCCTCCAATAAGTCCTCCCATGAGAATCTACTCATAGAAATATGCAAGAAGAAGGGATACCTCCTCCCTTTGGAATATGTCATACATAAGGTCATGCCCCTATGTGACAACGCTGCAGGCCTTTGTAATAAGGCTCCATGACACCTCTCTTTGACATTCCATATGCCAAATTCATCCACCGTCATGCTACTAAATGAGAATATATTCTCCCTATATGGAAGGCTCTCATGATCCTCCAAAACTGAAGGGTAGCCTCCTTGCACCATGAATGTGCCTTCCTTCTCTTCAGAAACATCATGAAAAGTATGGGAATAATTTTGGCCATACTCTCCCAAGTGCAACCATAGCAACAAAAAATTTTGCTGCTGCCTCATCTCTCCCTCATACAAGCTTCCTTTGAACAAAAACACATTAGAAATACATCGAATAAAGATACAATAAAAATAAGTTGCCAATTGACAACCGGAGAGTGCATCATGGTCCCCCTCATGGAACCAGCACAGTGCATCCTATGCCTGCATCAAAAGAAGAAATAACAAGTGATTTTCCAGCCAATTTTTTACTGCCACAGTCATCTCATAACATGAAAACATGAAGTTACAATATGGTGCCAATGGTGCACACCAAGAGACATATGGCTTCCCCCACAACTCATCAAAAATATAGCCAAGATCAATGCTACAAGTAGCTGCAAGTACAACATCATACAATATGCAAGAAGAATAAAATATTCTTGATACATCATGCTACTCAAATAAGGAAAATAAGTAAGTAAAAAATGTGAAATTATACCTCCTCCATCATGTAATTGAGGTCTTGAGCTGAAATGGCTCAACTAGAAATTCTCCCTCACTCCCAATGAGTAGGAAGGTGGCTATGACATCCTCTCTATCACCATCCGGGCTATGCATCTCTCCATATGCTGATATATGCCATGTTGGATTCCCTCCCAACTAAAATCCTATGCCAAGGAAAGATATGCATCAAAATTCATGGAAGAGAAATCCTCATGTGCTGCATGTAGCAGCTTCTCCTTGAGACTAGAAAATCTAGTCAAGAAGATCCTGCCATAGAAATAGATGACCACATCATCAACCATGTATCTGTGATCTCCATCTGGGTCATCAAGAATCATGCATGCACCAAGATCCTTGGAGTACTCTACCAAAAGCTGAGATCTCCAATAAGGATCAATCCTCCTAAGAGACAGTGTTGGTGATCTGGCATGTGTAGCTCCACTCATGTTGCTGCCTACTACTTTGACATCCCTCATGCCAAATTCTTCCTCCAAGCTCTTCACCTCTCCAAAATCCAAGAGTGGTGAATCCAAAGACAACATATCTCTCATCAACTGCATATTAGGTGGCCTCTCATGTGGAATGCCTCCATATAGTGAGACATCAATGTCAAGAGTAGACTGCTCATATGGTTGGGCAACCTTGCCCTTGCTTTCACAGTGCAATACAATCTGCGTCTTTCTTGCACCGGCTCTCTAAAATAGAGAAGGGTGTGTGCCTCTCATCAAATGATGCTGCTCTTCATCCCTCCCTTCTCCATCCAGCTGCAATGCTGCACAATCATGCTGCTCACTGATTGTGCTTGGACCTCCATGTATGAGATCCTTGGGAAATTCTTGCAAGTATACAAGAATCCCTCTTGTTGGAGCATGTGCTCCTCCCTTCTCTGCATGAGGCACTAGATGTGGTCTAGATGTGATAGCATTGTTGCCCTTTTCTTCATCAATGTGTGTGGCCAACATCTTGACAATTGGATCCCTTTGTGAAAAAATGATCCCCATGCCCTCTTGTTCAAGAATATGAACCGGAGGTTTTGCTTCCGGCAATGTGTAATGCAAGATATCAACGCCTCTCATGGTTTTCTAAAATGGAGTTTCCTCCATCACATGCAAGGGTTTTGTTTTCTCAAGTTTTCCTTGCTCATGTGTCTTAGGAATTTTTTCACCAAACCTCTCCATCAATGTTTCTATAAATCTTGCATAAGAGAAACTGTTGTCATTCTTTAAGGAATAAGATTCAAAAATCCACCATGCATGAGCCTTACCTCTGAAATGCAACGCTGCAACTTTGATGGCTTCATCTTCATAAATATGGTGTAGCTGCAAAAAGGAATCTAGCTCCTTCACCCAAGCTCCAGTTGAACATGTAGGTGATCCGGTAAAAGTATATAGAAGAAATCTATCTACATCCTGTTGCTTGCCCTTCTCCACCTAGATCTTGCAAAACTCCTGGAAATGAATATGATCTCTAAACCTCTCAGTTTGAGATTCATACTCCTGCAAAAAATCACAAAGAGTTCTCCTCTTAGGCATTTTTCCTCCTCCCATCCATCTCAATATAGCTCTGGAAAATTAACTGTGTTGTGCATTATGGTGTGTAGCTGCATGCTCACTCTCACCATATGAAAATCTAGATTCAGCTCTAGATTCAACCTCCTTTGGAGATCCCATTTCCAATCTCATTTTCTTCAGCTCTCCTTGAAATCTCTGCATAGATTTTGGAAGAAGCTTTGTAAACTTGTATTCCTTTCTTCTGTCACACTCTAAAGCTTTCTGGCTTCTATCCATCTCTCCTTCCTTCGATAGCTGGATCTCACAGGCTGAGCCAGAGATCATGCTCTGATACCACTGTAAAGTTCCTTTTTCATGATTGCTCATGAATCATGCATGAAAATGAATTTCTAGCAGCATATGAAATAAAAAAATGAAATGATCACTTGGATCCCATAGATACATCCATCTAGCATCTAAATACAAGAGGATATCAGAAAGAAATGAAAATATGTGGGTTAAACAGATCTCCCACACTAGAGTAGCTGAAAATGACTAAAAACCCCAAACTACATTTTACCGGAGTTGCTGCATCAATGGACTACGCAGTATAAAGAGGTTTTAACATAAAAATATGGGATAAAAATAGATCTACTCATATATTAATGGATAATTCTGAAGTACAGAGATCTAGTCTCCTCATACAAAATACAAGAGAACCCGGCAAGGGTTTCTTGTCAAATACTCTGCATGCAAATGTGATCTTCAAAAAATTACTAAATAATCAATGAAACACTGAAGCACAAGAGAATAGAAGGCTGGAAAGATATCTGATCTGATGTATAACCCTCAAGGGCTTCCTCCCATGAAAGGATGAACCTCTCAATCACAAGGAAACACTGCAATGGAGCCACCAAACCATGCAATGAACACTGCCTCCAAAATAACTCACTCCCTAGCAGAAAAAATGCTGAGAGGGTATGAGAAATGTGTGACCTGATACCACAGATCTGAAATAGGTCCTGGAGCTCTCCAAAAATATCTCTCAAGTGAAGGAAAGCTTCATCCAATGAGAAACTAGCTCAGAAGCTAGGATTCCAATCCCTTCCACTGCTGCACCCAGCAACACTACACAATCTCCAGCAAAGTTGTGCTGATGAAGATGGCTGAAGCTTGGCCTGAAAACCTGATGTGGAAAGATGAATTCAAACTCTCCTAATGAGCTCATCAAAGGAAAGAGGTGGGATTTCCACCTGGGAACACCCAGTGCTAAACAACACTGCAACTTTGCTAAGCAGCAAAGCAGCAACAATTCTTGGCAGCCAAGAATAATAATTCTACAACATGATCAATAATGCTGCCATCCTATTCCTTATATAAGAAATGATTTTGCTTGCCCTTGGCCCCACTCACTTAGGTTACTTCTAACCCAAGTTACATCTCCCTCCAAAATTGCGTTATCCATCCTAGGATTCCTCCTCCACTAAAATTGCATTGTTGACTTAGTCAAAGCAACTTCAATTTATCTTTTTTCACACATGGAGGTGTTTTATTAGGCTAGGAAGAATGTATCCTTTCACACTTGGAGTGTTTTGGTCCTCCTTAGGAGACTTATGGGCTTTTATACCTATTTATTTACTAGCTAGAGCTATTGCTAACTCCAATGTTCCATTTAGCTTGGAGGCTAAAATTTTGGAACATTACAGGTGCTTGGTCCCACCTGCCACGTCAAGAAGCATAGGAATCACCTCTATAGGATTAATCTCTCTCACTCCTGAGGAGGCCCCACCTGTTAAGAAAACTGCCACAACCATACCATCTAAGGAAACTCTCGTCGCAAAGCCAGTTATGGCGACCAAGAAAACCCATAAAAAAGGGAAGAAGATAGAAAATCCCATCATACAAAGGGAATTACTACCTTGTGTAGTATGTGACATAGCAGGCCACCCTACCCATATATTCCTGGATCTAGACGAACTAAAACCTCTCCTAAGCTTCGAAAGAAATATCACACCAACAAGTTCCCGTAAGAAGGAACCAACCACAAAAAATCGAGGCAAAACATTACGTACCAACCATGCATGTGCTATCTGTAATAGTTATGGGCATTACACCCATCATTGTCAAGAAATACCATGATATAGGGATGCCTTATGTTAGTCATCAGTAATTTTTGTTATTTTTAGATGACTAAATACTTGTCCTAGATTTCTAAAAACAAGATTCATGAATATTGTGAGTTTTAGAAATCTCACTGCGTTCATTATCCTTAAAACAAATTTTTCATTTTTTCACTACTTTACCATTCCCTGGTTAGCCTATCACTCCTAAAAGACCCCTCATGGGCTCATGCCACTTATCTTTATCCTATTTTCCCACCCATAACCTCAGCACTCTGTTTTTCCTTTGCATCACCCCTCCACTTTCCATCTAGGATTACCAAACAGCCTACTCCTTCTTCTGTTCACCAGATGCCTCAAGCATCGATGGTCTCAAAACTATCTTTGTAGTTTCTTTAGATAAATCAAGTACATTGGATTTTGGATCTTCAATACATCAATTTGTCAAAAAATCTGTTTTTTTATACTTGAAGACCCTAAGTCAAGCTTTCAGTCAAAGAACAAGTCAGAGGAGTTTTCCACCAGGTCATTAGGGTTTCATAGGTTGTAGGGTTATCTTGGGTGTTCTAAATCACTAATTTTCATGTGCTAGAAGCTGAATCAAATGTGAAAGAACGTCAACACCTGTTTGTCTAAGATAGATCAAAAAAGTCTCCAAGGAAGACCTCTTTATCAAGTTCAAATTCTGCAAAGGACAACTGTTCATTTTTATCATTTCTGCAAGAGTGTCAAGGTGACTATTAGCAAAAAAATTGGTAAGGTAAGAGGCCTAATCCTCATTAAATATATAGACAAGCACATGGAGGAGGAAGAAGCTTATGTTCAAGAAAAATCAGGGTTCCTAAGACTAATTGGGCCAGTAGTGGGCCAAGCAAGGAGCCAAGGCAACAAATCACATGGATAGAGGCACACCTGTACAACCAAGCATGAATTTTTTAGAAATCATAGATAGAAAAGGGAAAAAGGTGAGGTGTTGGGGCCCTTTTTTTGGAAATCATCATATTTTGAGTTGCGACGAGCACATGGCGGAATGCAACCTCAGTAGGCAGGAAGGTGTCAAGGTTGCGGAGGAGCAGAGGACAGGTGTCATGGTGGTTGCGGGAGAAAGCATAGATAGTGGAAGGGCGTGGAAGGAAACAAGAAGTGAAATCCCGGTGAACAGAAAGAAACGAAAGACAGCCGAGTAAGAAAGAAGGAGGAACTGTCAGTCGCGCAAGCAGGAGAACAAATAGGCAGCCAACCAACGGATGAGGAGGTTGGCACAGATGGGAATAGGCAACAGGGAGCTGTAGGAGAGCTCTGTCTAGGTTTCACTGTTCTCATATCTTTTGGGTTACTGTGGTTTCTCTCTGTCCCTAGGGACGTGTTGTATTTTTTTCTGTTCTATGCTCGTATGTAGCCGAGCCTTGTAATAGTTCACATCTGACGCCTGATGATTAATATATTCAAGAAGGTTTTTCTATTATGTGATTCTGAGTATGAATGAGTGCTATTATAAGCTACATTTAAAATTTTGTTTATCGTTAGTTTAACTGTCTTCCTGAAGATTGCATGTTATGGAATATTATGTCATGATTGTTTAAGTCCTTGGTTTAGCTTTGTTTCACCGATTTGGATGTTGTGGAGATGATACCACCCTGCTCCCGATCACACTAGGGTCACGGCATGCCTCGAGTGAGACTCTCTGCCCTTTAGAGTAGAGTGTAAATGCCGACGTGAATCTAGACTACGACGAAAAACCTTGTTGGCCCTCAGCCCTGAACCTGGGTCTTCTCTGCGAGACCTGTTCTCTCGGCAACAAATGGTTCCATTGTCGGGACCTAAAAATACATTTGGGAGATAGATCATGGTATCTTGGATCTTCAAAAGAGAAATACAAAGCTGGTGGGATAACCACCTAGATTAGTTCATAGCTCAGCAAGCTGAGTTGAGACGACAGAAGGAGAAAACGATGAAAGACTCGATCCTATTCTCCGACTCTGCTAGTGATAGCTACGAAATATTTTGGGGAAAGTTCCCAGAAGAACTCTACAACTGGTTGCGGAGGCTTCAGACCAAGACTATCAAGGGAAAGTCGCAGAGGATAAATCACAAGTGGGCGCACGAGGATCTAGTGACGATTCATCGGTTAAACATTGACTTAACCTGAGCTGTATAATTTTGGGTGGAATCTACTTTAGAAGGATATATAGTAGAGTTTGCAGGAAAGTGCTACCAGTCTTTCTCAAAGGCAGAAAGTATTTTCAAATCTGGGTTAAGGGGGAAACTACTGAAGGAGATCCCCTTGTGGATCAAGCCATTAATGGTAGATGAAGGACTGATGGGATTCCAGAAAGCAGGGATGGAAGCGTAAACCCCCAGTGTCGGGGGAAGGGACTGAGGGAGAGATTTTATTAGAATCGTGAGAAG
Organism: Pinus albicaulis; assembly: GCA_034641835.2. Classification (NCBI taxonomy): domain Eukaryota; kingdom Viridiplantae; phylum Streptophyta; class Pinopsida; order Pinales; family Pinaceae; genus Pinus; species Pinus albicaulis. The sequence goes on from CM076575.1 coordinate 322,156,514, forward strand.
GGGGAGTAGGGGTATGGATGTCGAGACTCCCAACAGGCTCAGGGAGGGGTGAGCACATCGGAGGGCACAAATTGCAAAAAGGTGGCGAGAGAGGGTGATGAAGGAGTTGAAGAGACAAGGAAGTAGTCAGAAGGAAAAAGAGGAGGCGCCTCAGATGATGAAAGGAATAGAAGGTCAGGTGGGTCCACAGGATATAGGATGGTGTTACACAGTAATTTTTCACCATCCCTACCATTCCCCGTCCCGCACAATGGAGGACCCATTTTGTGACCTGTGAACAATGTCATGCCTTGAAAACATTATCAATGCATTCCTCTAAACATGAGCTTCAATTTCCCTAAAGACATCTCCTTGCAAAAAACCATGAAAACATCTCCTTTTGCATTGGCACGGGCAGACAGTTCATCACTCGTGCCAATGAGGAAAATCCTACAAAGAGGCCGCGCCAACTAGCACTCTGTCCCAGAGTCGCAGTCGCGCCAGCCAATTTAAGGAGTGTTTTTTAAATAAAGATGGTGGAGGTTGTGTTTCAACAAACTCAGAAACCATTACCTATCTTGAGTTGGGAGGTTTGGCTATGGGAGTTCCATGGAAGGGAAGTGGTTTGCCACCTCTCATGGAACCTTCCTTGATGATAGGGCCAATCCCACAATAATAGGGATCCCAACTCCCTCCTTCCCCGTCTATAAAAGCTTGCCTATTTCCATTGCAAGCTAGTCTTGAAGTGCCTAAGCTTTGAATCTCCAAATTCCCAAGAGCCTTTGTGCTGTAAGAGCCCTCTTTCTTCCCTTAAGGCCGACTCAAGTAAGGAGACTATCATCAAGAGACTCTAGAGAGGCTTGCCCTTTCCCTAGCGAGCTTTGCGAGACTTGAACGACTGGGGACCCTTCCAAAGGAGACCGCGGCATCAGAACATTGGTTGTACTCTCTTTCGATTGTTTATTAATGAATGACTACCGGTTATGGTTCCACTCTATTTTTCACTTATGTTAATAATGAGTTATATCCTTGTATTCGTGTTGTTTCTTGCATGTGCAGGTGTCCATTCACGGAGATCGTGGGTATTGTGATCTGCCGAGGCTGAGGAACGAGAACGCTGTCTCTTCCACGGATCATATCATTGGACTCCAGGTAGGCCTCCATCGTTGGTATGTTTATTCGCAATTAGGAACTTGCGCTGTAGCATTTGATGATCGTTGCTAGACCCCTGCTGGGCTAGTAGGGATCGCCTCTGTCCGTAGAGGGGATTTACCTCCTCAAAAATTTGGCGACTCCGTTGGGGATCGTCTAGTTTTCACTGTCTTGTTTGGATTGTCTCATTTCGATTGTTTTATGATTTTCCTTGCTTGGTTAGCCTTCTGGGTTGGGTTATTTTGTTGTTTTTTGCTTCTTGGTTTGCTTAGTTTACATTGATCTGCTTCTGGAGTAGTTCTTTTTTATTTTTGGCTGAGAAACTCGACTGGCGCGCTTTTTAGCCCGACAGTCGCGCCAATTGGCGCATGTTGCTTTTGTATTGCCCGCGCCAATTGCTTGCTGGAGCCAGTTGCAGCCTTACAGTCACGCCACTCCTGTAGGGTATTAGAGTTTGCTCAGTTTTGAGCTCTCTAGGTCTGGTTAGTGTTTTTCTTCTTGATTTTTCGACTACCTGAGTGTGTTGGAGTCCTGTTTGACTGGGAATTTGCCTTCGTCCTTTGTTTGTTTGCTTTTCTCCATCGATTTCACGTTTTAAGCCCTAGGGCATCTAGTGGCTTTGTGTATCGAGCCCTCCTTGGGAGTTTTGGTGTTTTTTTTATCCAGTCAATTCTCTAATTTCTCCTCCGCATCCTCTTAGTAGTTGTTCACTGTTATGTTGCGATTTTTGGGTGATTGGTCTTTTCTTCATTCAAATTTCGTGTGGTCTTGCTTTGGGCCTAGATTACACGGTCCATTGGAGCCTTTGAGTCTTTTCTTGGTTTTGAGAGACTTTGGTCGATTTGAGATCTGATTGCTTGTGTCATTGAGTGAAATTTGTTCGTTTTGCTCTCTCAATATCGTTTCTCAAGTTGCTTCTCTTTTATTTTTAGTTTGTTTAGTGCATCTAGCTATCAAACATTGAAAATTACAAAAAAAAAATCTCTTTTGCTTTTGGTTGATTAGTGCAAATTGAAATTTTTCGATTTTACTAGTAATTAGTGATTTGAATGAAAATTTTCGATTTCATTAGTTGCATTAGAGATATCATTGTTTGTCTTCCGATCATTTTGTTTGTGTAAAAAACTCTCAACTCTCCTGTAGCTAGTTTTCATCGAACGAAATGATGTACTGTGGCATGTAGTTTTGCATTTAGGAGTTTTTGAAACAACACATTCGTTAGGGCCTGAAAACTGAAACGTAATTGAAGATCAACTTTAAAATCTACTCAATTTACACTAAGGCAGCATTGAAATCTAACGAAACACATTTAGAGGTCTAGGCTAGATACGTGTTCCGGCGTCTTTAAACCTAGTAGTTGTCGTTCGCCTTTTGGCTTTAGACAGCGCTAGTACGGACTTGTGCTCCCCGTACCATCGCGTATATAAAGGGATACCCCTCTAGGTTTTCAATCCTTTATCCATAGGAAGCCGGGTCTGCCACCCTATACCCGTGATACACCGAACACAACATTCGGGGAGATTGCCTGCATGTACGGAAAGTCCTTGGTTGATTTCTCTTTCATTATTAAAACCAAGGTGTATATTGCAGTTCACGGTTATTTGGTACACCCTTTTTCCTAGTATTCATGAGCAGTCATTTGGTATTTTCTGACTCCCTGAATTTGAAAAGACCGCCAAGCGCTTGTCCTTTCACGCTTGTGTCAAATTTGAAAGAGATAGAGTCACCTTTTTATCATTTCTCGACTCTTAAAACATGAAACGGTAAAGTTTCTTATTTTTCAATGTGGTAAAAATTAATCACCCACGATTACACGCCCTCTTAGATTTTTCTTGTTGACCGTTTGATCGTGTGTCTTGACTCTTTTTCAGCCCGTGTGCGGTTTTGAGTTTTGATGGAAACCTTTTCAGAGTTTACCAACCAAGGAATCCCCTCAGATGGGAATCCTGGTCATTTTCCTCCTTTTGGGAATGTCGGTGCTCCCTACATGGCAACGTTGTCCCTCCCTAGGTTAACTGTTGGGTTGTCTGTTTGGTTGTTCTCAACCTTTGTGGTCCTGAATGTCTCCAATACTGTTCAATCAGTTCCTCCGCCGGAACAACATCATGTTGATTCCCAGGTGGACCTCTCCCCTTCTTCGCCTATTTCTGTGTCCTCCTCTTCTACTTCGCCTGGTGAAAGTCTGGATTCGAGTAACCAGGTGGCTAAGAAGAAGAAGAAGAAGAAAAAGAAGAAGAAGTCCGATAAAAGAGAGGCTAAAGCTGCCGCTACTGTTTCTGAAACATCTCCTCCTGATGTACCTTCCAACCCTCCACGGAAAGTCAAGTTCCCCTGCATGTTGTGCATGGGAGACCATCTTCTTCGAGACTGCCCTGGCATCCCCAAGGTGCTCGAAGCATGGTCCGACGGCCGTTCGCCATTTCCTTTGACTTCCAGGAGCCAGGTTGGGGGCACGTCTTCAACTGGTACTGATAAGGCTCCTAAGAAGCAGGGTAAGATCACCAATCCCTGTAAGTTGTGTGAAGGACACCATGCCATTCACCTTTGTCCTTATATGGATGAAGCCAAGCGAGTGTTAGACAACCCGGCTGTTTCCACACCATGCCTCCCAGCTGGTTATAAACAACTCTCTTTGAGTCTTCCGCCTACTGATGATACGATTGGTCAAAAATCATCTTTGGTCGATCCCACTCCCTCAGAAATTCAGATTCAAGAATCCACTCCCGACCAACCATTGGTCATGGGATCGGTTGAGCTGGCCCCATCTGTGGTGCACCAGGTCTTTTCTGTCGAGATTGGATCTCACACCCCCCATGTCCTTCTGATTTCTTCAGATTCTTCAGACTTGGAGAAAGATTCTCCTGTCCCTGTACTTCAAGAAGCTGCTCCTCCGCCTCCCATGATGGAGGCTCCGGAGGATATCCCTCCCACCTTCGATATGGAGGTTATGGAGGATGATCCTTCTTCCGTAACACCAGGGGAAGACCTTCTCGGTTCGATGGTATCCCCTCCAAGTAGTCTGGTCGCCTCCTTTGATTGGAGTCAATTTGCAGGATTCCGCCTTCCGTCTTACGTGCCTTTCGAGATCACAATACAGGCTCTTGGTCTGGTTGTACCCAGCACCATTATAGACGAAGGTGCCTCTGTTAGTATTTTATCCTCAACTACCTGGAAAGCTTTCGATTCACCGCCGCTTGCGCCTGTTACGTAGAATCTGTTGACTTTTAACAGAAGGACGAGTCAACCATTGGGGATCCTTCCAAGGTTACCGATTACTTTGGGAGGTAAAACCGCCCATATAGACGTGATGGTCGTTCCAGGCCCCTTGGATTTAAATCTTCTCCTGGGGCGTGATTATACCTATGCCATGGGAGCGCTCGTCTCCTCCCTTTTTCGTGTGGCCTGTTTCCCGCACGAAGGACGGATCGTGACCATTGATCAGCTTTCGTTCTTTGGTCCTAATGTGGCAATTGGTCTTCCATCACCCCCTCCTGGTTTTTATTCACCCGTTGTATTTGCTCCACCATAGGTCAACTATGTGTCTACCCACCCTGTGCCCACACTCAGTGAAGACGCTGTCATGCATAGTGTACTAGGGGCATTGGGTCCTGACTTCCATGATGTTTTCCTTCCATCAGGAGTGGAAATCTTGGAAGCACCGCCTTCTTGTTCATTTTGATGTAAGTCGGTTAGAGCACGGTTTCCTCCCTGTGTCAAGCTCTTTAAAAAATGAAACCAGGTTCTCAGAGCATAGTTCCTCCACTTGTGTCAAGCTCCTAAAAACAATGAACCAAGCTGTTTGAGGACAGTTCTTTTAAGTGTGTCAACCTCGTTAAAATAATGAAACATGAGCATGTTCAATTCGATTTTTGTTTTGAACCTTCACTCCATTTTCAATGGACTGAAGCTTGGGGGGCATGCACCTCGAATTGAGACACCATGCTGGGGGGCATGCCCCGTCTTCCTCATTTCAAGCATAGTTTGCATATGTGTATGTTCATGTGTGCTTTTAAGCTTGCATAAAAATGAAATGTGTGAGTAGATACATTGTGTGAATACATTTCGCATTGGGTCGTTTGTTATGTAACTGATACATTAGATTACATTTGTATTAGACATTTGCATGACATATAGAAAACATCATCACATGTAAAAGATCCATCCAAAATATTCATATGTATATACATATATATATGTGTCGAAATGTTTGCACAGTGTGCGTCACATAAAGTCAAAAATATACATAATCGTCTTAAATACATCTGGAGACGATATGTCTCTCAAAAAATATGTGTGGTAAAATCCCTAAGAGTCTAATCCGCATGGTTCTCATGATAACATGTAACTACACGCACTAAGCATCTCAGAAGTCGGTGGATTCGACTAGGTACTCCCACCATATGTTGCTGGTATGCCATCGGTACATCCGCCAGTCGAGCATAGTCTGGGATCCCTCGGGCAATACCCTCGAGATTCTGGATCAACTCCTCCCCTCCTGTGCCCTCTACCTAAGGATTAGGAGTGAGAAGAGTCCTCCGCGCAATTGGAGACATACCGGCTGGTCTCTCGGGGCCCACATCTGCATACATATAAAATGTGTTAGGAAAATTGTGTATTAACAAAAAAATTATAAAACATAAAAATCAAAAGAGATGAGGTCATACCCAACTCCTCGTCCCAGTCATCTTCTTCTGGCAGTGGGAGATCTGGGTCTCCGGTGAAGTCAGTTCCTGCATATGGCCAGTTCTCCACTACAATCAACTGGCACCGTAACCACCTAAAAAACTCCGGCCTCCAGGACATCTGTTGGCCGCCTCCAGCTCTGGACATTAGTACTGCCCAGCGAGCCATTTTTGGCTCTCGTGGAATCAGCTCTGCTACTATGGCCCCTTGGCCCTGGAAGATTGGTAAGCGTTCGAGAATGAATGATACCAGGATGGAACCATAACCAAATTGTTTCAGTTTAGCTTGCTTGCATTTTGTAAATAGTAAATGTAATTTACTAGTAAATGTAATTGTTTCAGTTTAGCTTGCTGCTTTTCACCAAGGTAAATAGTAAATGTAATTTTGTTTTTACCATTTTGGCATATTTATAACTTTTTCAACACAGGATAGGTTTTAAAAGTTATTTTTCCCAAATATTTTAATGTGTTATGTCGGAAATGGGTTTTACGCTTGCTTGGTATGTGCAGCAACAGGTCTTTCTATGACTTTAACGGTGAAAACGAGTTGTATTTTATACTTTTTCAGACTCGGTAAATACACAAAAAAGTCACTTTGGAGTCATCTTTCAGCTCTTTTCTGACTCTCTAAACGTGAAAAGATTGCCGAGGCCCTTGTCGTTTCGATCTCGTTAAAATGGACACGAATCGACATCTACCCAGTATACGTTTACCCCTTTTTCGGGCTGAGATAGATTGATTACGAAAAATGAATACCCTAGCCTATCGCGACTAGGAGGTTTTCTCGGATATTGTTTTCTACCTTTTCGGATCTGAGGAACTATTTACGAAAAGGGACCTGTGGAGTTTACTTTTCTGCTGTCTTTTCAAACTCTCTAAACATGAAAAGACGCTGAGTTCTCCCTTTGTCAGACTCGTTAAACCCTGATGACATCGGATCCATTCGAAATGACGTTCTCCGAGTTTCTCCTTCCTAGGACTCGTTAAATGCACTAGGATGGATTCGCCCGAAGGGCAGACTTATATTATAAGCATATGCTATCCCCTTCAAGCTTGTTATCAAAAATAATTGGGGTACTCGCCAGAAATGGTGGGCGAAAAAATGGAACCATCATCATTGTCGTCGGTAGTATGTCGCTCTTGAACATGGCACTTGTTTGCATTCGTGTCGGGTTGGGGGCATCTCATCTCATTTTTTCACTTGCCTCCGTGGGTTTGGATAATCCTTTTTGACCTCTCCTCTGCTCATTGCCTCGTCACCATGACCTCTGATCCGTTGATGTCAAATATGTTGCCAAAACCATTATTTGTGTCGTTATGTGTTCAAGAGAAGTTGGCCTCTGTGAATATCAACCTTCCTCTGATTCTCATACGATCCTGATTCACAACAAAAACATCATGTTCCTCTGTCTCATGTCAATCATGTGGGAAAAATTATGGCCCACCTTCGATCAAGGTCACTTCTTGTCAACTTCAGCTCATTATCCAGGAAGTTGATCTAGAAACTCCTTTATGGTACCTTGGAGTCTGCATGCCTCAATGGCAGGTTCGTCGCATTCGACATGGGGTTTTCATCATTGGACTCCGATCGAGTGATTCTACGGGTGTTCGACGCCAGCTCATTGATTCACACACCGTAAATTGTACCTGTAGTACCTTGAGGGCCATTGTCATTATTGGTGGTCCCTCTCGCGTCTGTTAACAGGTCTCATCATTGGCTGGTAATCAGACAATGTTCTTGCATGTTCGACTTCAGCTCACATATTCGCATGCTTGAACTTGTACTTTATTTGGGTCGAGATGGAGCGCAAGACCCTGGATTGTGTCTGTTGTAATCCAGGCTGCGATTGTGGATTATTATCATTATGTACATGACTCACTGATTGGATGGCTGCGACCATACCCGAGTCTATTTATTTGATCCTCCCTGGATGGCTGCACCCATAACCTGGATCCGGATTATAGTGTACTCTGTTTCGGATGGCTGCGCCCATACCGCATATACATCATGTACTTGAGATATCGGTTGTATTTTTCTACGCAGGTTTTCCGACGACAGAGCTTCAGTTAGACACGTTCTCGTAAAGCATTTCACCCCTCTCTCTCTCGGGCCTCATACTTTAGGGGGCATCTGTTACACAGTAATTTGTCACCGTCCCTACCATTCCCCATCCAGCACAATGGAGGACCCATTTTGTGACCTGTGAACAATGTCATGCCTTGAAACCATTATCAATGCATTCCTGTAAACATGAGCTTCAATTGCCCTAAAGACATCTCCTTGCAAAAAACCATGAAAACATCTCCTTTTTCATTGGTGCGGGAAGACAGTTCATCACTCGCGCCAATGAGGAAAATCCTACAAAGAGGCTACGCCAACTGGCGCTCTGTCCCAGAGTCGCAGTCGTGCCAGCCAATTTAAGGAGTGTTTTTTAAATAAAGATGGCGGAAGTTGTGTTTCAACAAACTCAGAAACCATTGCCTATCTTGAGTTGGGAGGTTTGGCTACGGGAGTTCCATGGAAGGGAAGTGGTTTGCCACCTCTCATGTAACCTTCCTTGATGATAGGGCCAATCCCACAATAATAGGGATCCAAACTCCCTCCTTCCCCATCTATAAAAGCTTGCCTATTGCCATTGCAAGCTAGTCTTGAAGTGCCTAAGCTTTTAATCTCCAAATTCCCAAGAGCCTTTGTGCTGTAAGAGCCCTCTTTCTTCCCTTAAGGCCGACTCAAGTAAGGAGACTATCGTCGAGAGACTCTAGAGAGGCTTTCCCTTTCCCTGGCAAGCTTTGCGAGACGTGAATGATTGGGGACCCTTCTGAAGGAGACTGCGGCGTCAGAACATTGGTTGTACTCTCTTTCAATTTTTTATTAATGAATGACTACCAGTTATGGTTCCACTCTGTTTTTCACTTATGTTAATAATGAGTTATATCCTTTCTGACTGATATATAGTTGCGTATTCTCAATTTTATGCTTGTATTTGTGTTTTTTCTTGCATGTGCAGGTGTCCATTCACGAAGATCGTGGGGATTGTGATCTGCCGAGGTTGAGGAACGGGAACGCTGTCTCTTCCACGGATCATAGGATTGGACTCCAGGTAGGCCTCCATCATTGTTCTGTTTATTCGCAATTAGGAACTTGCGCTGTAGCATTTGATGATCGTTGCTAGACCCCTGTTGGGCTAGTAGGGATCGCCTCTGTCCGCAGAGGGGATTTACCTCCTCAACAGATGGGTCATGAAAGAAGTGCAGTAGGTGTATAGGATACCAACCCAAGTGGAGCAAGGAAATAATTCTGACGAAGAAGGTACAAACACACGCCCACAGGAGGTGTCCAATGTGGAGATGCACATTACAATGGAGCAACTTTTTCAAGAAATGTCGGTGTCCATATCTTAAGGTATTCCTAGTCCCCACAATTCTAGTAGCTCTAATCCCGACCTTCCCTTGGTGCTCTACAAGCCCATAGGTGAAATTTTTGTTAAGTTACGTGAATTAAGTAGATTGCTCCATATTCAGTCTCCAACCAGAGCACAAGATAGTAGCAGGATTTCTAGTGGTCCCATCTCACAAACAGGACCCAACGACTTCATTTTAATACCACCCATTCAAGTAAGCATGGCGGGATCACTTACACGGTACTCAAAATTCTCTGGGAAAGGGAATGACGACGTCAAACAACACTGGTATCTTTGTGAGGCCATCTGGAGGGCACGACAGACACCAGATGTTGGGAAGTTGATAGAATTTCAGACCTCTCTTAGGGAGAGGGCCCTATGACAGTTTATGAAATGGTCAGAGGCTCACCCGAATCCAGTGATGGCTGATGTAAAGAGGTATTTCATTAAGGAATTCAAATTTCCTCAGATGGACCAACAAGGCATGTTAGAGATGTGGAAGATCAAGCAAAGAGAAGAATAAACTGCTTGGGATTTGATGCGGAGATTCAAGGATGCCATTGGGAAACTCAGCTATCCAATCGACCCAAACCATCAGAGGGATTGGTTCATTAAGGCTTTATTACCCCTGACCCGAACTCCACTGACTCAACAAAGGATCAACACATTCCAAGATGCTCTGGAGCAGGCAATGAATATAGAATCCATGGTGGGTTACCCGCAAGAGTTCAATGGGGGTGCAACGGTACAGGACCCCTTGATAGTGGGTCTGCAGCATCAAATAGCCAGCCTGATAGAGAAACTCAAGGAAATGCAACCCATGTGACCACTGAGACCAAATGTGTGGTGCATGCACTGTCTCGTGGAGGGACATGTAGCCACGGAATGCCCCCGGATGCGAGGCCAAACTATGGGGACGTCAGCTGCAGGAGCACAGGGGGCCCCACCACTAGGAGCGGTCATGCAAGTCAACACCCAAGGGATATACCCACCATAATAGCAATACACGGGGTTCCCTGCACAACAAAGTCTAGCCACCAATGAATATTGTGAAGTATGAAAAAGTATGGGTCATCAACCTCACATGTGTCCGATCTTACAGAAGTATTCCAACGTTCCAAATAATGTATATTGTGAATTTTGTGCCTCGACCACCCACAGCATAGAATAATTCCGAGCACTAGATGCCCTAGCGGAGCAGCTGGACTGGCCTTCATATAGAGTAAATGAAGCTCCCAGCGGAAGAGGGAGAGGCATGAGAGGGGGCCGAGCAGGAGGTAGAGGTCCGGTAATATGTTACAATTGTGATCAGGAATGGCATGTGGCTAGAGAGTGTCCACTCCCTAGGAGACCCTGGTGTTCACAGTGCCACATTAACTCACACGCAACAGAAGACTTCCCGGAGCTCATCAAAAGATGGGAGGAAAGAGCTAGATAGAGGGGGGGGAATCTAGTAAATGCAGAACCCATGTTAACGGGAACTCAAACAATGCAAAACATGGCCATAGTGACAAGAGGCGGAAAAAGAAAGGGGGAGGATGCACGCACTATGGACCCCATAAAAGTATTCAGGCCAGCATCCCCAAGGCTCTTGATCAAACCTGAACAACAGAAACAATTTTTTTAGAAAGCAGCAGAAACGTTTTCCTACTTGGGGGGAAACAAAGGAATCGACTTACAGAAAATTCAGGAAGACAAGGAAACACAGAATACTTCTGAAGTCTTAATCTAGGAATGGTTCCATCTGTTCCTGAAGATTGTTAACAATGCACCAATGCTGGAATAGCTGAAGCAAAACCTGGAAGGGGTGCTAAAACAGGACACAACAGCAAAAGAAGCAATGGAAGTAGACCAAAAATATGTTCAGAGAATAAAGAGAAACAAACGAAGAACGGGAAAGGAATTCCAAGTAAATATGCAAGTGGCGAGATTCTAGATTAAGGACACCATGCTTGATTTGGGATCTGATGTCAACATCTTACCAAGGAAAACTTGGGAAGCACTCGAGAAGCCAAGATTGACAAACTCTCTGATCCAACTTCCGATCAAAGGGTTCAATGTGTACTTGAGGTTGTAATGGCATCTCACCTGAAGGAGAATGTTTCCCTACCCGTTGGCAACTGTCACACCTTTTAACATACTCTTTAGCATCCTTAAAGAGGGATGGCCAATAATATCCTAAATGAAGGATCTTATAAGCTGTCCTCTTATTAGCAAAGTGTCCACCACAAGGTTCATCATGACATGCCTTGAGAATCTTAGGCATCTCATCTTCTCGAACACATCTTCTGATAATAAAATGTAGACCTGTTTTGTATAACTCATTAGCAATCCATGAATATTTTGCACTGTCATGAATTATCTTTCTTTTATCTCTTGTATTCATAATTGAAGATAATTTTCCTAAAACTAGATAGTTAGCAATATCAGCAAACCAAGGAGTTTGAGTGGTAATTGAAAAGAGATATTCATCAAGGAATTTATCTTCAACTGGAGTACTGTCTTTAATGTTTTGGAGTCTAGATAGGAAATCAGCTACTGTATTTTGTTTTCTAGGCCTATCTAGAATAGTGATGTTAAACTCTTGTAAAAGCAATAACCATCTTGTGACTCTGCCATTAGTAATTGATTTTCTCATTAAATATCTAATTGCAGAGTGATCTGTGTGGAAAAAAGTTTCATAGCCTGTTATATAGTGTCTAAATTTATTTATGGCATGGACAACAACTAAGAACTCTTTTTCAGTTACAGTATAATTTAACTCTGAAGGAGTCAAATTTTTACTTGTATAATGGATGGCATAAGGAATCAAGTCTTTTTGTTCCAATACAGCTCCTAATTTTATATATGAGGCATCTGTTGAAATATGAAAAGGTAATTTCTAGTTAAGTCCCCTTAAAATAGGTGCTTCGGAGATTTTTGTTTTCAGGGTTTCAAAGGCTAACTGGAAGTCAGGATTACAATTGAATTCACAGTCCTTGGTAAGTAATTTGAAAAATGGAGATGCTATCTTGGTGAATTTTTCTATAAATCTCCGATAATACCCTGTAAATCCTAGAAAACTCCTAACATCTTTTTGACAACTTGGAACTAGTAGTCTGGAGATGACTTCAAATTTTGACTTATCAACTCTGATCCCATCTCCTGAAATGTGATGTCCTAGGAAAATCCCTTCAATAAACATCATAAAACACTTTCCATGACTTAATGAAAGATTTTCTCTTTACATCTATTTAGAAATTTTTCCAAGTTTGCTAAGGCTTCTTCAAATGTATTTCCATAGATTGTGAAGTCATCCATGTATACCTCTACACAGTCATGTATTAGATCTGAAAATATTCATAATACTTCCCTTTGGAATGTTGCAGGTGCATTGCATAATCCAAATGGCAATACTCAGTAGGCATAGGTACCCTAGGGACAACTAAATGTGGTTTTGTCTTGATCCTCAAGTGCTACTTGAATTTGATTATAACCACTGAACCCATCCAAAAATTAAAAGTACTTTTTGCATGCTAATGTGTCTAACACCTGATCTATGAAAGGTAAGGGAAAATGGTCTTTAAGAGTAGCTTTTTTTAATTCTCGGTAGTCAATACATACCCTCCATTTTCCATTATTCTTGGGTACAATCACCAAAGGAGAGACCCACTGACTATCTAAAATGGGATAAATAAAGTTGACATTTAACAATTTCTGCAGCTCTTCTTTAACAATCTCCCTAAGGTATGGATTCATCCTTCTCTGAGGTTTTTTGATTGGTTTACAATTTTCCTCTATATATATATGATGAGTGCAAGTTTTTGGATTGTTCCCTTTCATGTCAGTGTACTCCCAAGCATATGCAGAAGAGTGTCTCTGTCATATTTTGACTAGCTTTTCTTGTTGAAATTTCTCTAGGTTTTTGTTTATGTTTAAGGTTTTTCCTGGGAATATTTCAATTGTAGAGCTGCCAAATTATTCCATGGAGTAAAGAGACATCTATCTTGACGATAAGAACTCAATGTTATATTCTTCTTGAAATTGTTCATATTTAAATTCTGAAGAAGATTCATAATTTTCCAAAGTATTCAAAATCTGACTATCTTCACTAATTTCTGAAATAGTGAAGAGAGGTTGTATATCTTCTTCATCATCAATCCACTGAGTATCATCTAATTCTGTGATTGTTCTTGTTGGAGGATACAAGGTAAATTTCTTGGTTGAATTTCCATTAGAGATGTACATATCACCAGATCTACAGCTAATGAAAGCATGAGTTGTAGCTAACCAAGGTCTTTCTAATATAATAGGATGTCCTCCTAGATCATTTTTAGGAGTTAGGATCATGAAATACACATGATACTCCCAAGAATTTAAGGACACTGGAATATCTTCTATTACCCCATCTGGTTTGATCACAAATCTATTTGCTAATTGTAGCAGTGTGGGTGAAAAAATAAGATTAAGAAGTTTTAGTTTTTCCATGATTTGCCTGCTCATGATATTGATTGCTGCTACTAAATCAATAAGTGTGTTTTGGATTTCAATTCCATTGATGTGTATTTTAACAACTGGATTTCCTGGGTCTAGATACTTTGGAATGGAAATATTACCCATCATTATATCTAATATTTTTCCTACCAGTTGTATTTTGTTTATCTCTTTTATCTTTTTTCCTATTTTTTTCATACTCAACTCCTTTGTTGATTTTGCTAAGATTGGGATTTCCTTGATAGCTTGTAATAATGGGATCTTAATACAAAAATTTCTTAACTCATCTAAGAAATCATAGTTAGGCATCATAATTTGTTTCTCTACACCCCTATCAATTTGTAATCTTTTTGGAAAAGGAGGTGTAGGAGTAGATGTTGATGGCTACCCTAATATAGGAGTTGAAATTATTGGTTCTTTTTGTTTTGATTTTTCAATATTTTGGTCTTGAAAAGATGTGCTTTCCTCAAGACTTTTATTTACTCGTAGAGAATCTTCCTCATAATTTTTTTTCTCTTGTATAATTATAGAAGGTTTCTTCTTTTAAAGTATTCTTCCAAACCTAAGTTGAACATCATTAATGTCTAAAGGAGTAGTCAAATAGGTTGGGAATTATTGGTCTTATATCATATATATATTATAAGAATTTTTATTGTTGGGGTTTGGTCTTGGCAATTGATTTTCTTTTTAAGGAAATGGTAATGGAAGTGGTGGATTTTGATTTTGGTTTTGATGTTGTGGATTCTGTTGAGGATTTTGCTGAGGGGGAAAGTTTGAATATGTTGGATATGAGGGATAAGAAGGTGGATATTGATAATACTGGGAGAACCTTCCATAAGGATTTTGTGTTCCTTGTGCCCAAGGTTGAGATTGATTTTGAAATTGGGGCCAAGGTTGCTGCCAAGAGTTCCAATTTGGCGGGGGTTGATTATACATTTGATTATTAAACCCTTGTGTTTGAGGTCCCTGCCAAGGTCTTATAGAGACAAAGTTATGAGATTCTGTGGAATTTGTAGGTGTTTCTTCTTGAAAGAAAACTTTAAGACCAGGGAGTGAAGGACAACTTTTGGTCTCATGTTTTTTTGAACAAAATCCACAATTCTCTATTAATTTTGCATCTAAAGGACACTCTCTCAAGGCATGCTTCTTTCTACTTTTGGGACAAGATATTGCTAAGGCATCAATTTTAGCTTTTTGCTTGTTTTGTAACTTAAGGGTGTCTATTTGTTCACTAAGGCTCCCTAAAATGTCAGATTTGAATTCATCAAGCATATTACCTATTTCTGCCCTACTTACTGTTCCACCTACAAATTTACTTGCCCTTGCAAGAGAAGATTCTCTTGGACCTTTTAGAACCTTAGATTTTCCTCTTGAAAGATTAATACATAATTCAGCTATCTCAGGTAATGGAAGCTGAGATATGTCCCCTTTTCCCATCATATTGAGGATATCTATCCATTCATCCCTAATTGTTTTCAACAAGAGAGCTTTCAAAGTATCTTGATCTAGGCTTTCCATTTTTTCCCTCTTGATGTTTTAATTGAATCTTTCCAACAAATATTCCAGATTTTCATCCTCTTTTTGCATCATCTTGAATACTTCTTCCTTATGACTGTCTGGTATACAGTAATCCAAGTATCTATCTAGAAATTCTTTTCTCATTTCATTTCGTGTCCTAATAGACCTAGTGATTAAACTCATAAACCATTTTAATGCTGCTCCTTTCAATGTTGAAGGGAACAATTTAAGTTTCTAAGCATCTTGTAGATAATCATAGGTTCTACATAGAACTTCAAATTGAAATAATAAGGTCTCAGGATCCTCACTTTTTAGTCCATGAAAGTTTAGAAGAACAGAGGGTGAGATATTTTTCATAGTTGCATTAGTCTCTTCATCTATTATAGGGAATCCAAAAGGACTTCCAGTTCCCCTTCTACCTCTTCCTCCTTCTACATTTCCTCTTCCTCTGCCTTCTTTTGTACCTCTACCTCTTCCTCTATCTCCTCCTCTTCCTCTATATCCACCTCTTCATATACCTCCTCCAAATAGTGTATGTTCTCCATTAAAGACTTCTCCTTCCCCTTCTTCTTCCATAATAGACTCCTCTGAACTGATATAAGGTTCAGTTGGAAGAGCTAGTTGTTCTACTGGTTCTTCTATTAAGGGTATGTTGAATAAATAGTCCTCTTCTTCCTCTTCACTAGGGATTTGTAATTATTCTACTGGAATATATTCCCTTGTGGAAGTGAACAAGGTTATCCCTTTTGTAGGAGTCCTTGGATATTCTTCCTCTAGAATTTCTTCAGTGGATGAAGTGGGGGATCTTCCTGATGGGATATTTGATCTTGAGACTTCTGGAAGCCTATGACCAGTATAGTATGGGATGTGAGTTTGAGTTGGAGGTGTGCTACTTCTTGGTCTCGGTGGAGTGAGTGGAGTTGTGGGAATTAAGCTTTTGTCTCTTACAAATCTACCCCTAGAATCTCTTTCTCTATGCATATCATTGTTTTTTGGAAATAGGAAATAAGGCTGCCTAGTTACACCTCCCCAGCAATGGCGCCAAAATTTTTATTCAATTCAGTGTCCTGAATTGATAGCATAAATTATCGACCAGGGTTAGTAAACTGACAAGGTGTACTTGCACTATATGTGCCTAAATATCCTTATTATTATTTCATTGTTTTCAGTATTTTGTTGATGTTTTTGAGTTTTGTTATGTTTGAGTTTTAGTATGCTACTCTATGTTCGGAAGATGAAATCAAATCTATGTCAAAAAGAAAAGAAAAGGAAACCTTAGACTCAAAACAGAGTTTAGTTGTAAATTCTGTCCCTAATTAGGAAAATGATGAAAAAGAGAGTATTCTAATCCATGGATGTTCTAGCTTGCAAATGAACATGAAATGTGACTCAAGACATTATATTTCAACCTGATCCATTTAGTTAGAGGTTTGTTGGAATAATTTGTGAAAGAGGTTGAACTCTAATGTGATGAGGATCTTCCTGAAAATAGAGAGCAACTTAGAATATTATAGTGCAATCTTATTCATATGATAGAGATATTTTGGAATAGCTTGAGAGGAAAACTGCTACAATATGCTAAGGATCTCCTATGAATATTTGAAACTACTTATGACATTACAACTAGATCTCGTTCATCAGCTAGAGATTTATTGGAAGAGTTTATTGAAGGAGATTAGATATAATGTAATAAGGATCTTCTAAACAACAAGTGAGAAGTAACCCACAGTATTACAATTGAGTATTTTCTGTGATTTAGAGATTTATTGGAACAGTTTTGAGAAAAAGACTATTTGTAATAATATGAGGATCTTCTATCTAATTGAAAAATAGGAAATGCTAATAACTCAACATAGTACAACCAAATCTCATTCATATAATAGTGATATGTTGGAAAATTTTAAGAAAAAGAATGGTTGTAGGATAATGAGGGTCTTTTTCTAATCTAAATGACAAAAACTAAAGTGCTGGTAAATTGGGATGTTACAATTAGATCCATTCATTGAATAGAGATATTTTGGAAAAACTTTGAGAAAAGACTAATTATAACATCATGAGGATATTTTATTTAAACAAATAGTGTAAGACATGATACTAAAAGATATGAACTCAGAAAACTATCTAAGTAAGAAATATAACAAAACAGTACTGAAAGCTACTTATCTAGAAAGCATGTAGAAGCCTCCTTGGATAGTAGGGGCCATCTGCTATCAATTTGGCATAAAAAACATTAACTCCTCAAGGTTGTCTTCAATACAGCATCAGAGTTATGCTTCTTTTTATTGTCAAAAATACTTTAAAACAGAGTATCACAATATTGGTAAAATAAGTGTCAATTGTCTCTCTCAGTCTCACCGAGCTAAATTTATAGGTAATTACATAACTGATATTGAATGAAAGTAGGAACAGGTGTACTTATAAAGTCAAAATCAAACTAAAACTCCTTTTAAGGACTCGTGATTTGCTGAAAGGAAATCAAGAGTCCTTATCCTTATAGAAATCATCTTCTTGGACTTTTGGTTTGACCACATGCATAAGCATTTCCAATTATTGACTCAACCTTCGTGGATGACAAGGAATGATGTAGGAAAGATTTAGAATCTAACCATATACACCTTTTCTTCAGATGACAGCTGTAAGATGTTCAAATACCAAAATGGATACAGAACGTGTGACTGGCTACAAAATGACTACATTTTGTAGCTAAAACTGCTTAGAAATCGTTAAGACAACAAAATCACAAAAGTACAACAAGTTAGTCATTTCATGTATTCCTTAAGTGATTTTAATCATTCTTATTTATCTTTAGGTATATAAAATGACAAAAGGAATGATGAGATGAGGTGGAATTTAGCAAAGGGGAAGACAATTTTAGGGCTCAACATACCCCTACTGCAAAAATTTTGCATGTCCTCATGCAATTTCATCAAAAATTTATTCCATTTGTACTGATACTTCTGCAAGAACATCTAACCTCGTTTTTTTGCTTCTTCTGGTAATTAATGCCACGCTAGGTTTCCTCATGTGTGTTTTGAACTTCAGATTAATGAGTGCCCTATTTAATTTCCTATTTCTTTTCTTCAACTTCTTGTTTGCTTTATATAATACTTCCATTTTCTGAGAGAGAGTGTTGTTAATGCTGCCTTTCAACTTGACCTACTCTCTTAGGATTTCATTTTCATTCTTGATATGGTTATTCAATATCTCCAATTCATAATTTTCTCTTTTTAAAATTTCAATTGGAGGTTCTTGTGGACTGGGGGATCTTTCTCTGTTCTCTGAGGCTTTTCTTTCTAATGATTCCACATAGTCATAAATCTGCGGTTGAGCTGGATCTACATCTGGGGTTCTTCTTTCAGGGTTTTCTTCATATTGGTATACAGGAGATCTGTCAACTGGTGCCTGGATTGGAGTTTCTTCTTCTTCAATGTTTATGATTCCAGTTTCTTTAATGCATGTTTTTTTCACCATGCCTTTAAGCCTGGAGCTTCTTCTCAATTTGGGTGGATTTTCATCTTTTACATTTTCTCTTTCAGCACATTCATTTGTTAATTCCTTCTTCCTTTTATTCCCGAGTTGTTTCCTAATTTTTACCAACTTTTCAGAGATTATTTCATCACTGTCTTCCCGTGTTGATATATTAGGCTTGATTTCAACATATTTAACATATTTTCCTCTCTTACTTCTTCTCACAGGTTTTTCTTTAGACAATGTTTCTCTTGGTTCTTCAAAATGGTTCCTTATGAGGAATTCATCCCAACTATCTCCTATCTTCTTCAAATGAAACTCAATTAATATTTTAATTAAGCCATGATGATGTAAGGTAGTTTCTAAGAACTGAAGCCTTTTCTGGACATTTGAGGACATCCTTTTCAAAATATTAAGTAGGAAAAAGGGCAGATTTATTTCTTCATCTAGAAAATTCATCATGAGTCTAATATGATAGACATACAAAGTGCAAAATATGCCTTCATAGGTTATGAAATTTTGTAAAATTAGTAGCATATTCTTCCATTTATTTTTCAAAGATGAACTAGGAATACCTTTTTTAAACACTGCAGTGTCCATACCTGGGTTTTTTAGTATCTGTCTCCAAGCTTCATTATGAAATTCTTTGTTTTTAAACCAACGTTCTCCCTGTCTTGGCAGCTCTGTTTCTTATGTTATGAATGACTCTGTGATGGTGAATTTGATATCCCAAATTTCTACCTATGATCCATCGAACGACCTGGCAAATGAATTTGTGATTTCTTTGTGGAATCCATTAAACTTCTCTATAAAGCTCAGCCATCTAGCCTGTTGTAATAACCCTTTAATATGAGGGTATCCTTCTAAATATTTAGTTTCAGTTGGCTCTAACCTTACAATAAGCCCCATTTCTTCTTGATAGATATTGTTTCCTTTCTTTGGCTTCAATTCAATGCTCTGTTTCTATTCTTCTATTCAAAGAAAAAGTAACTGTGAAAGGTTGTCTTACCCTAAGAATGACTTCTCTGCAGATGAGGATTGGCTATGGAAAGAAATAGCAGTGAGTGGATGTGAACAGAATAGGGTAGTGGTAAATCATGAGGATAATCGGGTTTAAGAGTTTGATATGGGATGAATGACCGCGAATAAATCTTATGAATATTTTCAAAAATCATCAATAAATGCTATGGTTTGATGACGTGACCTAATAGGTCACTTCTAGGTTCTGACTGTTAAATTAATGATGATTTGTTATGGAGCAGGATGAAAGGGATTTGGTCAAGGATTTTTTATGATAGGTATTGATAAATTCGAATCATAAAATAACTTTAGGAAAGCATATGACCTAACTACATTATACCTTTCATGATTTTCTATCAAAAATAATTTCACACAGTCTTACCTTAGCCCTTTTTAAATCTTTGCTGCTTTGATGTGCTTTGTCTTTCATCTGAAAAATATTGATCTTTTAGGCTCCATAACCTTCTCTGACTCATCCTCTATTTACTGAAGTAGGTTTTGCAGAATCAATTGGTTGTAGAATAGGTTTGGCTGCAGAAAAGGTAGCTACAGAATGTCCCTGTAAAAAATCTGAAATATGGAATGGAATGAAGTGAAATGTGGATGGAATGAAGTATGGAATGGAATTAAGTGAAATGTGAATGGAATGAAGTATGGATAAGGTGAGATATGGATGGAATGAATGAGATGGATCATGAAGTATGAAAGTGAATCTGCAACTTATGATTTTATGATACTTAATTGCAGAAAAGAACAATTTTGAAAATCTAAAGTGTCAGAAAAATTCTTATTTTCACCTTAGATTTTCTATATAAACATGCCAATCAATGATTGGTTTTCATGTTTATACCTTTATTTCTATTTATTTTTTATTTTTTATTTTTATGATTTTATTTTTTTGTTTTTTTTTATGATTGAAGAAAAACACAATTAAGTTAGTGAAGAAGAAGAATTCTTCTTCACTAACTTCATATCAATATTATCTTGAAATTTCTTGACAAATTCCTCTCTTGAAAGTGGTTTATGATACAATTTTAGTCTGTGTCCATTTACAAGAAAAGCTACATTTCCTTCATATATTGTTCTAATTTTTACTGCTCCATTTTCAAAGATTTTCACAATCTCATATGGCCCAAGCCAATGAGTTTGAAATTTACCTTGAAAATCCTTGAACTTTGAATCAAATAAGAGGGCCCAGTCACCTTTTTTAAATTTCTTTTCCTTGATGTACTTATCATGCCATCTAGTCCTTTGTTGTTGGACTATGCTTGTTCTCTAGACTGAATCTTGTCTGATCTCATCCAATTCATTAATCTACTCCAGTCTATGCTTCCGTGCTTTTGTTAGATCAAGTCCTAACTGGAATGCCATTTTGAAAGTTTGGATCTGAAAGTCTATGGGGAACAAGACTTGTTTTCCATAAACAAGTTCATAAGGAGTATGACCTATTGTGTTTCTCCATGTAGTTCTATAGGCCCACAAGGCTTCAGGAAGCTTTTCTGCCCAATCTCTTCTATGTAAGTGAACAGTCTTTGTTAGGATCCCTTCAATGAATTTATTGGTAGATTCCACTTGGCCATTTGCTTGTGGATGGTAGGGAGTATATTTTCTGTGTCTGATTTTGTACTTTTCTACCATTTTTTCCACCAAATTTGATGTGAATTGAGCTCCTTGATCTGTAACAATTTCTCTTGGGACACCAAAACGAGTAAAAATATCCTCAAAAAGAAAATTAACTACAGATGCTTCAATAGTAGAAAGTAATGGTTTGGCCTCTACCCATTTGGTAACATAATCAATGAAAACTAATATATATTTATTTTATCTTGATGGAGGATTTGTTAGCCACCTATAAAGTTTTTGGCAAGCAAACAAGTGGCTAAATATGTTTCTGAGCCTTCAAGAGATACATTTCCTCTGAAAATCTCTCATTCTTGAAGCCTCTGTGTGCCTTTTACCTTTGATAAGATCTTCACTGCTGCTTTCATCAAGAAATCCTCACTGTATGTGAAAAAATTATGCTCAGAAAACCTCCATTTGCCCCTTTTGATCCCTACAAAATTCCCCATTTTAACCCCTTTTCTCCCTTCTCAAAGTTTCCCCTTTAACCCCTAAAATCCCTTCCTAAGTCTTATAAACCACCAAATTATCCTTTAAATATCATATGAACCCCTTCATTTGGTTTTAAAACCCCTCTTTCCCCCTACCGGAACCTCATTTTAGCCTTGAAAAACGTTGTTTTTAGGCCTAAAAACCCACTTTTTATCTTATAACAGGATTATCCCCTTTCGGCCCAGCCCCTAACCACTTCCCCTCCATGAAACCAGGCTCTAAGAGCAAGCGCTAAAACATACAGCGCTTATTGCATCAAAATGTCGGAGTGGAGCGCATTTCTTTGTTAAAATGAAATCTTCCGATGCGAGAGAACATTTGCTCTATTGGTCTCGGAAGCAATATCCACCGTCGATCTGTAAAGATCTGATGGTCCGTGCAAATATTATCGCACCCCATAACATTCCTTTGTAACCCTCCGATTGTGATCTCCACCATTGATTCACATTTAAATCCAACGGCCATCGCAGCGCCGCTCCAATCGCCAATCAGAAATTTTAAAATGTGCCACTTTATGTCTCCCCGATTGGATCCTGGTCGTTGAATCCACAAGAACCAATGGTTAGGATTTGATCTCACTCTACCCTTGTGTCTTGATTGGTCACCCGCGATCCAATCGCGACCGTTGATCTTCTGTCGATCCGATGGTCCATATGCAATCGCAACATCGTCCCATCAGATTTTTGGCCCCTGCCTCCTCCGGTTTCGATTGAATCTCAGCTGTCCATCCCATTCGATCCGACGGCTAGGATTACTCTCGCCCATTAAACTACCCCTCTATCTTCTCTTTCCCACTTTCAATCTTGACCGTCCATCGCGCTGATTGGACGACTCACATTCAAACTGCCTTTGAATAGTCCCCACCTTACTGGCCGTGCACGTTTCCATATCGCGCTCCACCTCCCACTGTCGGATCTCGCAGTCCCAGATCTAATGGCCAGCATGCATATCGCCACGATATGCATGCCGAACTTTAACAATTTAAATTCACGCGATATGGGAAGTTTTATTTCGCCACGTGCCAGGCTGCGGACCATATCGCATGATTTTGGGAAATTTTCGAAACCGCTTTTTGGCTGCGCGAAAACAGTTGTTTTCTCTGAAAACCACTTCCCCCTTTTCTAGCTCCGAAAGCCTATCTAAAGATCCCGACCGTTGATCTATACAGATCAACAGCCCTCATTCTATCTCGCATTTCATTCATAATTCTTCATCGCGCTACCAAAGAACTTCATCATGGCATCTCGACCATTGATCTCCTCTTGAGATCTAATGGTTCATATTCCATCGCCCTCCGCCCATGCCAGGTCCCACCATTCAAAGCCTAGTTTCACTACATTTTCCTACCTTTCCTTTGTATTTCGCCAAAGTTTAAAACTTTATGTTTTGCATTGAGAATCATTTCCTCCACTCAACGTTAAGACTTTGGTGTTACAACACTAAGGTTTAATATCTCCATTTGACCTTCCAAAGTCAATCCGCCAGTTAATCACCGCCGTCCATTACCACCACCAGATCTAATCAAACGTTCCATAATCATTCCTCCACCAAACCTCCATCAGATCATTTTTTCACCGTTCCACTGCATTTTTCATTTGTTTTCCACTGCATCCACCGCTTCCACCATGTATGCGCTGCCATTCCCACAGTCCTCCATGACATTCACCATCACTCCCGCATGGATTTTCTTAACATTTTTATGTGTTTTCAGGGTTACAGGTGGTGGAAACCGCCATTTCTCATAGACACTATCATAGTGACACAGAGCGCAGAGAAGGCCATTTTCAGAGCCTGAGATTGCAGAGAAAACGCTGGAGAAGTTGTTGGAACGAAATATTTCATTAAAAAAAAATGTTTAACTCTGTAAAACCATCCAGCACCATTAAAAATCCATTTTCATAGACAGAGACAGTCACAAGAGCGGCAAAGAGTATCAGTGAAGGATTAAGAGGTTTAAAGCATGTTATTGAAGATTTTAAGCTCTAATTCAATCATCAAAGGGCGAGTGTACAAAATTGAAGACCTTGTGATTAACAAAGAAGGCCTAATGAGGCCTAAAGCATAGAAAATATTATTATCAGTGTCTCACATCAGCAGAAGGTTCTTTCCTGTGAAAGGACAAGTTCCCATACTGTTTTGTATTCTACATCGAGCTTCGGAGAAGATCTACACTCTAACAGAAAGTCCTAATGTTGCTAGAGCATTTGTTATGAAGTATGGCATACCTAAAGTCATTTATCTGACTTTTTATTATACCAGAGTACTACATAGTACCACAGCTGAAAGTACATTAAAGAACATACCTGAAGTTAAAATCAACCTGTCAAAGACCACTCTTTCACCCAAAGAGTACTAAAAATCAATGCATCGATATTAAAACAGAATGGGCCTCGAGCCTCGAGCCACTCTTCTTCCTCTATTTTAATGTTTCATTAAAAATTTTATCTACCTCCTCTGCCTCTCTTTCAGCTATAAGAACTCAAGAAAAACACATTGTAAAGGTTGTTGGTTGTTGATCGGATAATGGTGTATTGTAAGCTGTTTCTCTTGAGATATAGTTCTCTGTGTAAATTTGTAAGATAGGCCGAGGAAGATGTTTTCAGACTGAATATCAAGTTGTTGGACAATGTTGTACATGACTAGTGTTCCTCTTTAATGCGACAAGCACATTTCTTTGGATCTTGATTTAAAGCAGCGGTGATGTGTTCTACCTTTTTCTCTATTTTCCTTCTGTAATTCATTACATTTCATTTCTCTGGTAAGAATCAGAAATCTGGCTTAGGATATACCCTTGCATGGTACCCTAATTCTCTTGGTCTTCTTATCTTTGATGTTTTCTACTAATTGTGCTATCTGAGAACTAGTTAAAGATAATTTAACCAGTGTAGTAGCTGTTATTCACTTCTAGATGATGTATGAATTTATGAATCTGTTCTTAGATTTTCTTGTCTAGTTTTAATTAAAATAATTTGGATACTGAGAGTTTATAATGTTGATTCTGTCTCACTAGGGTCTTTTTCAATCAATTGAACCTTTCTAAGTTCCCTTAAGTTGAATGATGAAGCATTGAAAGTTCAAAGCCTTTATCTGATCTTAGGCTTCACCTTTGTGTTTAAATCTTAAGTGGTTCTTGTTGTCTGAAGGGTTAGCCTTTTAGGGGTTGGATCATAGGTGTTTAATGGCATGCCCTATCCCTAGATCTGATTCCTAAGTGGTCACCTTGGAGGTTTCCTTTTCATTCACCTTCTTTCCTTACCATTTCATACCATACTATCATCTTTAAGATCCTCTGTTTTAGATGACTAGCCCCATTGAAAGCCTTGGATACTGAATAACAAGTAAACCCTTTTATGAATCCATTGCCCAATGGTCTTGATTGTTCTCTGAAGTATCTCTCCTTTGCCTAAAATCCTCTTTGCTCACACTTTGTCTTGTATTGAACCCTTCCTTTATGTTTCCCAACAAAGAAACAAAGAAACAAAACAAAACAAAACCTTGTGCCTTATAACTAGCCTAATACCTTTAAACTGAGCTTCAAAGACATATACCTTTGCCTTTATAGGCAGATCCCTCTCTAGACCCAGGAGGGCTAGATCTTGAGGTCCCAAAGTGGTTTTGATGTTGTCTTATCTTTTGGTAGAGCCAAACCTACCAAAACATAGGAACCCCAACAGGATTAATAGGTCCTACAAAATCCAAAGCCCATTTCTCAAAGGGTTCAATGTGTACTGGAGTTTGTAATGGCATCTCACCTGAAGGAGAAGGTTTCCCTACCCTTTGGCAACTGTCACACCTTTTAACATACTCTTTAACATCCTTAAAGAGGGATGGCCAATAATATCCTAAATGAGGATCTTATAAGTTGTCCTCTTATCAGAAAAGTGTCCACCACAAGGTTCATCATGACATGCCTTGAGAATCTCAGGCATCTCATCTTCTCGAACACATCTTCTGATAGTAAAATCTAGACCGGTTTTGTATAACTCATTAGAGATCCATGAATATTTTTCACTGTCATAAATGATCTTTCTTTTATCTCTTGTATTCATAATTGAAGATAATTTTCCTGAAACTAGATAGTTAGCAATATCAGCAAACCAAGGAATTTGAGTGGTAATTGCAAAGAGATATTTGTCAGGGCATTTATCTTCAATTGGAGTATTGCCTTTAATTTCTTGGAGTCTAGATAGGAAATCAGCTACTGTATTTTGTTTTCCAGGCCTATCTAGAATAATGATGTTAAACTCTTGTAAAAGAAATAACCATCTTGTGACTCTGCCATTAGTAATTGATTTTTTCATTAAATATCTAAATGCAGAGTGATCTGTGTCGACAAAAGTTTCATAGCCTGTTATATAGTGTCTAAATTTATTTATGGCATGGACAACAACTAAGAACTCTTTTTTAGTTACAGTATAATTTAACTCTGAAGGAGTCAAATTTTTACTTGTATAGTAGATGGCATAAGGAATCAGGTATTTTTTTCCCAATACAGCTCCTAAAGCTATATCTGAGGCATATGTAGAAATATGAAAAGGTAATTTCCAGTTAGGTCCCCTTAAAATAGGTGCTTCAGAGATTTTTGTTTTTCAGGGTTTCAAAGGCTAACTAGCAGTCAGGATTCCAATTGAATTCACAGTCCTTGGTAAGTAATTTGAAAAGTGGAGATGCTATCTTGGTGAATTTTTCTATAAATCTCTGATAATACCCTGTAAATCCTAGAAAAATCCTAACATCCTTTTGAAAACTTGGAACTAGTAGTCTGGAGATGACTTCAACTTTTGACTTATCAACTCTAATCCCATCTCTTGAAATGTGATGTCCTAGGACAATCCCTTCGGTAAACATCATAAAACACTTTTCATGACTTAATAAAAGATTTTCTTCTTTACATCTCTTTAGAACTTTTTCCAAGTTTTCTAAGGCTTCTTCAAATGTATTTCCATAGACTGTGAAGTTATCCATGTATACCTCTACACAGTCATGTATTAGATCTGAAAAGATTCCTAATACTTCCCTTTGGAATGTTGCAGGTGCATTGCATAATCCAAATGGCAATACTCGGTAGGCATAGGTACCCCAGGACGGGTAAATGTGGTTTTGTCTTGATCCTCAAGTGCTACTTGAATTTGATTATAACCATTGAACCCATCCAAAAATTAAAAGTACTTTTTGCCTGCTAATGTATCTAACACCTGATCTATGAAAGGTAAGGGAAAATGGTCTTTAAGAGTAGCTTTGTTTAATTCTCGGTAGTCAATACATACCCTCCATTTTCCATTCTTCTTGGGTACAATCACCAAAGGAGAGACCCACTGACTATCTGAAATGGGATAAATAAAGTTGACATTTAACAATTTTTGCAACTCTTCTTTAACAATCTCCGTAAGGTTTGGATTCATCCTTTTCTGAGGTTGTCTGATTGGTTTAAAATTTTCCTCTATATATATATATGATGAGTGCAAGTTTTAGGATTGATCCCTTTCATGTCAGTGTACTCCCAAGCATATGCAAAAGAGTGTCTCTGTAATATTTTGACTAGCTTTTCTTGTTGAAATTTCTCTAGGTTTTTGTTTATGTTTAAGGTTTTTCCTGGGAATATTTAAATTGTAGAGCTGCCAAATTATTCCATGGAGTAAAGAGACATATATCTTGATGATAAGAACTCAATGTTATATTCTTCTTGAAATTTTTCAAAATTAAATTTTGAAGAAGATTCATAATTTTCCAAAGTATTCAAAATCTGACTATCTTCACTAATTTCTGAAATAGTGAAGAGAGGTTGTATATCTTCTTAATCATCAATCCACTGAGTATCATCTAATTCTGTGATTTTTCTTTCCGGAGCATACAAGGTACATTTCTTGGTTTAATTTCCATCAGAGATGTACATATCACCAGATCTACATCTAATGAAAGCATCAGCTGTAGTTAACCAAGGTCTTCCTAATATAATAGGATGTCATCCTAGATACTTTTTAGGAGTTAGGATCATGAAATCCACATGATACTCCCAAGAATCTAAGGACACTGTAATATCTTCTATTACCCCATCTGGTTTGATCATAGATCTATCTACTAATTTTAGCAGTGTGGGTGAAAAAAGAAGATTAGGAAGTTTTAGTTTTTCCATGATTTTCCTACTCATGATATTGATTGCTGCTCCTAAATCAATTAGTGTGTTTTGGATTTCAATTCCATTGATGTTTATTTTAACAAATGGATTTCCTGGGTCTAGATACTTTGGAATGGAAATCTTACCCATCATTACATCTGCTATTTTTCCTACCAGTTGTATTTTCTTTATCTCTTTTATCTTTTTTCCTGTTTTTTTCATACTCAACTCCTTTATTGTTTTTGCTAAGATTGGGATTTCCTTGATAGCTTGTAATAATGGGATATTAATACAAAAATTTCTTAACTCATCTAAGAAATCATAGTTAGGCATCATAATTTGTTTCTCTACACCCCTATCAATTTGTAATCTTTCTGGAAAAGGAGGTGTAGGAGTAGATGTTGATGGCTGCCCTAATATAGGAGTTAAAATTATTGGTTCTTTCTGTTTTGATTTTTCAATATTTTGGTCTTTAAAAGATGTTCTTTCCTCAATAATTTTATTTACTCGTAGAGAATATTTCTCAGAATTGTTTTTCTCTTGTATAATTACAGAAGGTTTCTTCTTTTCAAGTATTCTTCCAGACCTG
The DNA here is from genome assembly GCA_034641835.2 of Pinus albicaulis. NCBI lineage: Eukaryota > Viridiplantae > Streptophyta > Pinopsida > Pinales > Pinaceae > Pinus > Pinus albicaulis. Next base: position 322,185,023 of record CM076575.1, read on the forward strand.
AGTTGAACATCATTAAGGTCTAAAGGAGTAATCAAATAGGTTGGAAATTTTTTACCTTCTATCATATATGTATTCTAAGGATTTTTATTGTTGGGGTTTGGTATTGGCTGGGCAGGCAATTGATTTTCCTTTTAAGGAAATGGTAGTGGAAGTGGTGGATTTTGATTTTGGTTTTGATGTTGTGGATTCTGTTGAGGATTTTGCTGAGGGGGAAAGTTTGAATATGTTGGATATGAGGGATAAGAAGGTGGATATTGATAATACTGGGAGAACCTTCCATAAGGATTTTGTGTTCCTTGTGCCCAAGGTTGAGATTGATTTTGAAATTGGGGCCAAGGTTGCTGCCAAGAGTTCCAATTTGGTGGGGGTTGATTATACATTTGATTATTAAACCCTTGTGTCTGAGGTTCCTACCAAGGTCTTCTAGAGACAAAGTTAAGAGATTTTGTGGAATTTGGGGGTGTTTCTTCTTGAAAGACAGCTTTAAGACCAAGGAGTGAAGGATAGCTTTTGGTCTCATGTTTTTCTGAACAAATTGCACAAGTATCTATTACTTTTGCATCTAAAGGACACTCTCTCAAGGCATGCTTCTTTCTACATTTGGGACAAAAGATTACTAAGGCATCAATTTTGGCTTTTTTCTTGTTTTTTAACTTAAGGATGTCTATTTTTTCACTAAGACTCCCTAAAATTTCAGATTTGAATTCATCAAGCATATTACCTATTTCTTCCCTACTTACTGTTCCAGCTGCAGATTTACTTGCCCTTGCAAGAGAATATTCTCTTCAACTTTTTAGAACCTTAGATTTTCCTCTTGAAAGATTGATACATAATTCAGCTATATTAGGTAATGGAAGTTGAGATATGTCCCCTTTTCCCATTATTTTGAGGATATTTATCCATTCATCCCTAATTTTTTTCAACAAGAGAGCTTTCAAAGTATCTTGATCTAGGTTTTCCATTTTTTCCCTCTTGATGTTATAATTGAATCTTTCCAACAAATCTTCCATATTTTCATCCTCTTTTTGCATCATCTTGAATACTTCTTCCTTTTGATTGAGTGGTATACAGTAATCCAAGTATCTTTCTAGAAATGCTTTTCTCATTTCATTTCGTGTCCTAATAGACCTAGTGATTAAACTCATAAACCATTTTAATGCTGCTCCTTTCAATGTTGAAGGGAACAGTTTAAGTTTCTAAGCATCTTATATATAATCATAGGTTCTACATATAACTTCAAATTGAAATAATAAGGTCTCAGGATCCTCACTTTTTAGTCCATGAAAGTTTGGAAGAACAGAGGGTGAGATATTTTTCATAGTTGCATTAGTCTCTTCATCTATTATAGCGAATCCAAAAGGACTTCCATTTCCCCTTTTACCTCTTCCTCCTTCTACATTTCCTCTTCCTCTGCCTTCTTCTATACTTATACCTCTTCCTCTATCTCCTCCTCTTCCTCTACCTCCTCCAAATAGTGTATGTTCTCCATTAAAGACTTCTCCTTCCCCTTCTTCTTTCATAATAGACTCCTCTGAACTGATATAGGGTTCAGTTGGAAGAGCTTGTTGTTCTACTGGTTCTTCTACTAAGGGTATGTTGAAGAAATAGTCCTCTTCTTCCTCTTCACTAAGGATTTGTAATTATTTTGTTGGAATATATTCCCCTGTGGAAGTGAAAAAGGTTATCCCTTATGTAGGAGTCCTTGGATCTTCTTCCTCTAGAATTGCTTCAGTGGATGAAGTGGGGCATCTTCCTGATGGGATATCTAATCTTGAGACTTCTAGAAGCCTATGACCAGTATAGTATGGAATGTGAGTTTGAGTTGGATGTGTGATACTTCTTGGTCTTGGTGGAGTGAGTGGAGTTGTGGGAATTAAGCTTCTGCCTCTTACAAATCTACCCCTAGAATCTCTTTCTCTACGCATATCATTGTTTTTGGGAAATAGGAAATAAGGCTACCTAGTTACACCTCCCCGGAAACGGTGCCAAAATGTTTAGTCAATTCAGTGTCCTGAATTGATAGCATAAATTATCGACCAGGGTTAGTAAACTGATGAGGTGTAATTGCACTATATGTGCCTAAATATCCTTATTCTTATTTCATTTTTTTTCAGTATTTTGTTGATGTTTTTGAGTTTTGTTATGTTTTAGTTTTAGTATGCTACTCTACGTTCGGAAGATGAAATCAAATCTATGTCAAAAAGAAAAGAAAGGGAAACCTTAGACTCAAAACAAAGTGTAGTTGTAAATTCTATCCCTAATTAGGAAAATGATGAAAAATAGAGTATTCTAATCCATGGATGTTCTAGCTTGCAAATTAACATGAAATGTGACTCAAGACATTATATTTCAACCTGATCCATTTAGTTAGATGTTTGTTGGAATAATTTGTGAAAGAGGTTGAACTCCAATGTGATGAGGATCTTCCTAAAAACAGACATCAACTTGGAATATTATAGTGCAATATTATTCATATGATAGGGATATTTTGGAATAGCTTGAGAAGAAAATTTCTACAATATGCTAAGGATCTCCTATGAATATTTGAAACTACTTATGATATTACAACTAGATCTCGTTCATTAGCTAGAGATTTATTGGAAGAGTTTATTGAAGGAGATTAGATATAATGTAATAAGGATATTCTAAACAACAATCAAGAAGTAACCCACAATATTAAAATTGAGTCTTTTCTGTGATTTAGAGATTTATTGGAACAGTTTTGAGAAAAATACCGTTTGTAATAATATGGGGATATTCTATCTAATTAAAAAATAGGAAATGCTAATAACTCAACATAGTACAACCAAATCTCATTCATATAATAGTGATATGTTGGAAAAGTTTAAGAAAAAGAATGGCTATAGGATAATGAGGGTCTTTTTCTAATCTAAATGACAAAAAGTAAAGTGCTGATAGCTCAGGATGTTACAATTAAATCCATTCATTGAATAGAGATATGTTGGAAAAACTTTGAGAAAAGACTAATTATAACATCATGAGGATATTTTATTTAAACAAATAATGTAAGACATGATACTAAAAGATATGAACTCAAAAAACTGTCTAAGTAAGAAATATAAAAAAACAGTACTAAAAGCTACTTATCTAGAAAGCATGTAGAAGCCTCCTTGGATAGTAGGGGCCCTCTGCTACCAATTTGGCATAAAAATATTTAACTCCTCAAGGTTGTCTTTAATACAACATCACGGTTATGCTTCTTTTTATTATCAAAAATACTTCAAAATAGAGTATCACAGTATTGGTAAAATAAGTGTCAACTGTCTCTCTCGGTCTCACCGAGCTAAATTTATAGGTAATTACATAACTGATATTGAATGAAAGTAGGCACAAGTGTACTTCTAAAGTGAAAATTAAACTAAAACTCATTTTTAATACTCTTGATTTGATGAAAGCAAATCAAGAGTCCTTATCCTTATAGAAATCAACTTCTTGGACTTTTGGTTTGGCCACGTGCATAAGCATCTCTAGTTATTGACTCAGCCTTCGTGGATGACAAGGAATGATGTAGGAAAGATTTAGAATCTAACCGTATATGCATTTTCTTCATATGACACCTATAACATGTTCAAACACAAAAATGGCTACGGAACGTGTGACTGGCTACAGAGTGACTGCATTCTGTAGCTAAAAATGCTTAGAAATCATTAAGACAACAAAATCACAAAAGTACAACAAGTTAGTCATTGCATGTATTCCTTAAGTGATTTTAATCATTATTATTGATCTTCAGGTCTATAAAATGACAAAAGGAATGATGAGATGAAGTGGAATTTGGAAAAGGAGAAGATAATTTTAGGGTTCAATAATCGATTTTGTAGGGCCAATTACGCCGCCTGCAAGAAAATCAAAGGCAAGGTACATAATAACGATGAATGACTACTTGACCCACTGGGAAAAAGCTGTGCCAGTAAGGAACTGTACTGTAGATACTGCTGCTAGATTCATATTTGAAAACATAATCAACCAATTTTGGTGTCCAAGAAGCCTAACCAGCAACCAGGGCACACATTTCATCAATGACACCATTAAGTTCCTACTGCAGCAATTCCTAATACAACACCATAAAAGCAGCCCATATCATCCAAAGGCAAATGGCACAGTGGAAGCATTTAACAAGATATTGGAAAAAGGCCTGACAATGATATGTAATGTGGAGCGCGATGACTGGGATGAATGGATACCAGTAACCCTGTCGGCATACCCCACAACGGTAAAACAACTACACAATCAGAGACCATTACAACTGGTTTATGGCAGAGAAGCAGTAGTCCCAGTAGAATTCACAGTACCAAGCCTTCTGATCGCAACAACGCCACAGTTATCTGAAGAGGAATCTTTAAAATAACGATTGCACGAGTTATAGGAACTTGAGGAAGGTTGGTTTCTTGCGGAATTTCACCAGAAGGTAGAAAAGGAGAGGCAGAAAGCTTGGAATGTTTGACATATCAAACACAAGACTTTACAAACTGGAGTCAAGGTCCTACTCTACGACAGCAAGTTCCAGGAGTTCCCATGGAAATTGCAGATGCATTGGATGGGACCATTTCATGTCATAGAGATCAAACTATTGGGAGTAGTTTGATTGGCACAGTTGAATGTCCAGGTTCTACAAGGATGGGTCAACAACGCAGGCCTGAAACCCTACCAGGAGTAAGCTGTTCATTTCAATTTCAATAACTCTCGCAACCGAGGGGAGTAGGTAGGGTAGAATAACGTTAATAAGTCTCTCGCACCCGAGATGACATAGATAGGTTTACCATAATGGAATAAATATTAGCTCAGTTGCAGAGACCACAATGCAACCATTAGTGGTTGGGGGGGTAGTGTCCAGCGTGTCGTCCACATCAGGAAGAAAAGCGTGCCGAACATAAACCCACCATCATTTAGCATAGTACTAGTGTCAGTCCGTAGGATCACCAAGATTTGGAAATAATTGCCATAATTAGCATTATCCATACTGTAATAAATTTTCCATAATTAGACATAACCACCAGCTGTCGCGTCTGCCCAAATCCCAAAACCACAGTCAGCAGTGTCAGAACCCACCTCAGCAGCTAACTGATCGCAAAATCGTAGTCGTGGGAGAAGCCAAGGAAACATTAATTAGTTATGGGGTCTCATCAACCTCACCCGTGCCGGTTACATACATAACCTGCATGCAGAAAAGCGTGAGAATGCCAGAAAAATCCAAGTTAGAGTTAGAAACCTCTACAAGAGCAAGGGAAGTTGGAGCAAAACCAGAGCAGAGAAGGCGTCAAGAAGAGGAGAGTCAAGAGAAGAGACAGAGAACTATTTTTTAGGTATATCAGCGGTGAGTGAATATGACAAGAGTAAGCCCAACGGTGGTAGAACAGGAGCTGGACAACATAATTCAAAAAATGGAGTCCCTCGTTGGGAAATATGACAGTGTGACCTTAATTGACGTAGACCTTGCGTATTCCTTTGATTTTCCTGCGCTAAAAAGACAAGTATACATTGAAAATTATACAATAGAGGCAGGACGGGCAGCAACAAGGGTCCTGCCCGAGTTCAGAGGTATCAAGAAGTCCTCGATAATGAATTTGAGGAACTTACCAGTATTTGGGATTATAGGCACTGCAATTTAGTGCATCAAATTCCTGCTGAAAAGAAATCAGAATAGCTCTCTATGGCTGGGGAAGGAGTTCTCAATCCACGCCGAAGACATTCATAGGTTGACAGGACTGTCATAGGAAGGAAGGGACGTCTCTTCAGCATTCCAAACCATATCCAAACGGGCAAAGAAGTCAGGGGATACAGACTACTATGCTAAGTATGGTACCCGAAGAGGAGGAAAGGGGGAAATTTTGAGTTAATCAACAAGCCAGAGATCAGATTCGCCTACTACCTCATTTCCAGCAAGACAATGAGACATTACACCAAAGGGGAGTGTAAATTAGACACAATTTCAGTTGCGGAGCACTTCGTCCAGGGGACCAGGATGAACTGGTGCTCCTTCCTGCTGAAGGAGTTGTTCAAGGCATGTGAAGACAACTATAAGAAGGCAACTGGATTTATCTACGAGTAATTGATAATAGCACTAGCCATGTGGAAGTGGACTTTCCCCCTCATTAGGATACCAGTGGAGATAGCAGAAGATCAACAGTGGTGATGAAGTTTACCCCATGGAAGGTGTCTGGAGACCCTAGCACCAAGGAATTAAATGCAGAAGCATTCAGAAGTTGGTATGGCCTAATGGTCGACGTTGTAATGAGTCAACAGAGGATCCCAAGAAACCTACTGGACGAATATAGTGAGCAAATCTAGTTTGGAGTCACGCACAAGCACACGTTTCTCACACCCACTTGTGTACCAGAGATGATGTTCCAGATGAGGCCTCTGAAGTTCCAAATTGATGAAGCAGCTTTTTATATAGAAGTTTGTTCGTGGCCAGGGGTTGCGATGGAAGTCAGAGATGGGGTGGACACGTACATATTTGATGGGATGCTACCACACCGGTTGCCAGGAGAAACGATGGAGGAGGTAGAAAACAGGTTGTCGAACCTACAGCTCCTCCCGATCATTCAGCAACTGAACACGAAGGTACAAAACTTTAATGAAGTAGTTCAGGTGATAGCAAGTAGTGCTACTCCATTTCCAATTCCTTCAGAATTCCAAGTCTCCCAGTCGAATCCACCTCCAAGCACAGCCTCCATATCTGCACCCATTCCCAATGTATTGTTCAGTTTTCCAACCCCAGCAACCAAACTGCTGGTGGGGAAAAGTAGTTCTGTGAAACCTGTAGCAGCACCAAAGGCCAAGAGGGCTAAGGTTGTAGAATCAATTCCAATGGTCAACCTCACACGAGAGGATCCACCCCGACAATTGAGCACAGGGGTACTGATCCAAGAAGAGCCAATAGTTGAGACAAGAGAAGCAAGCGGGTTGCCACCTCACACCCCCATTAACCCCTTTGATTTCCTGAAAATCTGCATATCACCACCTCGTCCAGTTCCACTACCACCTACCACCTCATCTGTCTCCTACGAACCCCACGGCTCTGCACCATCCACCTCATCCACCACCGTGTCTGATCCAGTTATCAGAAGAATACTCAATGAGGAGCATGGGACGAAGGTTAACTCGGGTATGGAAGTATTACCCCCAGCCAACCCTACCATGGTCTTGCAGACTAATTTTACCAACCTCATCAATCAGACGAAGCAGATAGTTGAAGACATAGCTGGGCCACTCCCTGAGCCTACTCTGCTCCAACCACCCAGCTAAGTAGATCAAGAGGCCCGATCGGACCTAAATATGGCAGACTCTGCACCCCAACAAAATCTACCGCAGTAACCTCAAGACCAGTCAGCAAGATCGGTTGCCAGTGGAAAACCACTCCATGAGTGAAGGCCAGATCAGGGTACCTCTAGTGCTGAGAGCATGGAGACATGGGGGACAGCTCAGCCGTACCATTTCATCAAAAGGGAAGCATAGCAAGTCGAGAAGCTCCACTCAGAACTACAGCAGAAATGTGAACAACAGCAGCAGCAGATAAGCGTTCTTACTGAATAGCATGAGTGGCTAAAAATGGAGAAAGAACAGTTACAGGGACAGCTGGAAACAGTGGCCAGGGTTTTCAGGGAAGTATGGCCCGCAGTGACGGTCCACCACAGTCAAATACCAGATGACGTGCAAGAAACGAAGGTAGTAGGATGGGTGATCCACCTCAGGGTGGCATACTCAAACCTCCACCAGGAGAATACATAACTCAAGGTGTTGTTGGCAGCCCAGCCCGCACTGCCCGACCCAGCAGTTGTGTACTCAGCACAAATATCAGAGAAACAAGGCCACATAAAAAAGATGTAGGAAGTCCTCAGTATTGTAGCCAGAGATGCATATGACCTACTAAAGGGTCTGCAAGAATGCTCAATGGAACTCACGGTGAAAGCACAACTGATCTCAGCCCAACTATAACAAATCTCCAAGGAAATACAGGAAGCCACGGACCCAACTAGGCTGGACCAATTGTATGCCCAGGCAGATGTGCTAGAGGTCCAAGTTAAACAAATAGAGGAGACTTCAATGGCAGCGAAACAGGCAATCCGAGAGCTTCGACAGCCCATAAATATCAGCGCCCAAACAATGCAGCAATTGGCCTCGGAGGTTGAAACATAGATCAACATAGTATTTGGCGCCATTCCGACAGTCACTGGGTAGGAAGTAGTCACCAAAATCATGGTTGAGACCTAGGAGTTGCTGCAAGGGTGGCAGCAGGTCATGGCAACCTTCCAAGAGCTTAAAGCTTCAGCTCTGAACAAGGTCCCAGAGTTGGTGCCCTTGTTTTGAAAACAAGGAGAAGGCGCTCGGCCAGAATAGGGCATAGGGTCGGACGGAGCCATGGAAGTGGAGATGGCTCAGGACAATTGACTTGGGTGGAGTCAAAAGGATGTGGTCGGGGCCTGTTGGGGCCCTTGTTTTTGAAATCAGCAGATTTTGAGTTACAGCGAGCATGTGGTGGAACGCAACCTCGGTAGGCAGGAAGGTGTCAAGGTTGCAGAGGAGCAGAGGACAGGTGTCGTGGTGGTTGCGGGAGCAAGCATAGACAGTGGAAGGGCACAGAAGGAAACAAGCAATGAACTCCCAGTGAACAGAAAGAAACGAAAGACAGTCGAGCAAGAAAGAAGGAGGAACTGTCAGTCACACAGGCAGGAGAACAAATAGGTAGCCAACCAACGGATGAGTAGGTTGGCATAGACGGGAATAGGCAACACGGAGCCGCAGGAGAGCTCTGTCTTGGTTGCACTGTTCTCCTCTCTTCTGGGTTACTGTGGTTTCTCTCTGTCCCTAGGGACGTGTTGTATTTTGTTCTATTCTATGCTCATATGTAGCCAAGCCTTGTAATAGTTCACCTCTGACGGCTGATGATTAATATATTCAAGAAGGTTGTTTTTCTATGTGATTCTGAGTATGAATGAGTGTTGTTATAAGCTATGTTTAAAAAAAAATTTATCGTTAGTTTAATTGTTTTCCTGAAGAGTGCATGTTATGGAATATTATGTCATGACTGTTTAAGTCGTTGGTTTATCTTTGTTTCACTGGTCTAGATGTTGTGAAGATGATACCACCCTGCTCCCGATCATAGTAGGGTCGCGACACACCTCAGGTGAGACTCTCTACTCTTCGAAGCAGAGTGTAAATGCTGACGTGAATCTAGACTATGGCGGAAAACCTTGTTAGCCCTCAGCCCTGAACCGAGGTCTTCTCTACAAGACCTGTTCTCTCGCCAACATGAGGTGAACTAAACAGAAATGAATGAAATTGAAAGGGCTATAGAGAACTTAGAAGACAATACTAATGATTTTTCTCAAGCAACCCAGAAACCTAAGGTTTTGGAAAGATAGGAAAGGGAGATCAAATGAAGATGATAGGCCTCCATGATGATAGCAGAAAGAAGGTTTGAAGAGACTGTTGTAGGTGACTTCTAGGGTTTGCCAAGGTAAAGTGTTTCACTCCCTCAAAGGGAAAGAAAGCAAAGAGTATCAGTATGAGGAAGGTCAAGCCTTCATTTTCAGTCATTTGCACTCAATGATCAAAGGAATAAAAGCACAGGGTTGAGTTTCAATATGGAAAGCCAAGATGATCATGAGGTTGTTGTTATGTAACTAAATGTGTCGAACAAAAAGAAACATTAGAAAGGGCTAAATCAGTATGTCATAGAACTTGCAAATCAGGAGTGGCCAAAATAGGAGATAGAATACATAATTGTGAAGACTATGGTACTTGTCAATGATGGACTTATCATGCCTGGAGATAAATGAGAAAGATGAAAACAAGTTTTTTCAGTCACCCATTAAGAAAAAGACAATTTAATCTCCAAGGTAAGAACAGAGAATTTTTAAAGATGCTGCCACCATGCAAGTGCCTAAGGTTTTCAAAGTAATTTCTAGCATGCTCTAGAGATCAGAGGGAATAGAGTCACTTCAAGGTTTTCATGGCACTTATTGACTGAAAGTGGTTAAAAGGCATGAACAAGCCAAAACACAGTAAATTATGTGACTCAAACAAACATCTGTAGAACAGAGTGTTAAAAGCATAAATAGGCCAAAGGGAGTCAGATTTCACCATGTAAGAAACCTGAAGAGCAGTAAATAAAAATTGTTACAAGGGAAAAATACCATTTTTATGTTTTTAAGTCACCTACTGCAAAAGTCAAAAAACGAATATCAGAGAAAATGACAAAGAGAATAAAAAACATTAGAAAGTGGGTATACAGTGTTTAAATTTATTTTCATAAGACTATAAAGGGTCATTGACTTTGTCACTTAGCTCATTATTCACTTGCATAAGAGAAAAAAAAACCTTCAGGGACAAAAATTGAGAGTTTCAGTGAAAAATTGGACAAGTTGCCCAGCGCTACGCGTTCGTGTCGGTGCTACACTTACAGCACCCAGTGCTACACGTTCGTGAAGTTTTATAGTGTAACTTTACACTGTTCTACTTGTTCAGGAGAATGCCCTGCATGTTCAGACATGCGCTACCCGTTCACCCAGAATTGCCCGACAGCCAAAAAAGCATTCAGCGCTGCACTTAGGGAGAGCCCGACAGCCAAAAAATGTTCAGCACTATGCTCAGGAGGCCCAAAACCAAAAAATGCGTGTAGGCGCTATGCTTAGGGAAGAAAGGACCTGACAACATGTTCAGGTGTTGTGCCTAAGCCAGAAGCCCTCCTCCACCTTCAAATTTCCAAAAAATGATGAAAGGACACCTCCAAGATGCAACCAAAGACCTGCAAAGAAGTTGAAATTTGGTAGGTGGATGTTTTTCCTTGCCCTCCAATATATTTAATGATTTAATGGTTAAATGAAATTGGTCAAAACCCTAATGACTAGAAACCCTAAGTCCTCATGACAAACACTCCATTTTGACCTCCAAGCAAGAAATTATCAGTCAAGAAAGGTCTCAATTAGGGTAATTACAGTGAGTTCAATTTATCCCTTCATCAAAGCTCAAAGGAGATCAGTCATACACCTACACCTCCCTCCCACTCATTTACAAAAATTTGCTTTCACCATTTTTCCATTTCACTCATCCTATCAAGTTTCACAAGCAGGCCTAGGGTTGTTTAAAGGCAACACTAATCACCATGTCAGGAGAAGAAGGGAGTATTAGCAGTGAAGGATGCCAAGTGCCTATGAGGAAAAAGCACAAGGGTGGAATGGTTAACATATTTGAACCCCAAGACACTGTGGAGCTTACTACCTCTCCCATGATTCTCACATGCTTTCAAAATGTAGGGTGTTTTTAGTTTTGTGAAAGAGTCCAACAAGTACAAAATCACCCAGATCTCACAAGGTTATTCATTCTTAACCTACATAACAAAAAATCAAGCTTGCCAAGGGTGACCTTTGAACTCTCTTCAGATACCATTTCCCATGCTACTGGCATACCTAATGTTGGTGAAAAATGGTTCAAAAGAGAAAAGTTAGAAATGAGCTGCTATGAGCCATTTCTCAAGCCTAGGTACAAAGAAGGCCACAAGACTATTTTCCCTTTCTCACACTTGCTGGAGAGGTATGCATCCTTGATGAGGGTCATCATGAAATATTTTATCTATGATGGAAGGTACTATAGACTCTACTCCTACCATATCAGATTACTCATGCATTTTACTAGGGTTAAAATGTTTCATTTACCTCACTACCTATATAGGAGAATCGACAAGATGTCTTATGTTGTCTGAAGGAGAAATTATTCCTAGAAAATGTAAAGTTTGTTCCACCACTTCTTGATCAAGATGGTAGTGCTACATCAGTTGGAGCAAAAAGGCATACTTTGGGAGGTGTTCATTTCTCATGAAATATTCACAAGCCCATAGCCCCATCATCAGCCAAATTTACCCTCATCGTCTAATCCTCATCCCTCTACTCCTCCATCACCTCCTACTGATCATGCCTCATCATCTACACAAGTATCCTCTCCTCAAGAAAACCTCGATTCCTCATCTTCTCCTAATGCATCAGATCAAGAAGGAAGTGGCAGTGAACAAGCAAGTGACCATGAGGGTGAGGGTGACAATGAATAAAAAAAAAATGAAGATGAGGGTGATGATGAGTCAAGCCAACAAGAACCAGAAAAAATGGAAATAGAGAGAGATGATAATAGAGAAGGAAATGAAGAAGCTGACAGTGGAAATTAATTAAGCAGTGACGAAGAAGAGGTCAGCAATGAAGCAGAAGACATGGAGGTAGATGATCATGAAGATGAGGCAAGTGAAAAATATACAGAAGATGATCCTAAGGATAGAAGTGAGACTAAAATCCCTAATAACAATCAAAATAGTGAGGCTCCTAGTCATGATAGAGATGAGGGAAAAGATGAAGAGAACAACCAAAATGAATATGATAACAATGTAGAAAATAAAGATGTTGAAGATAGCATGGACACCAATGAATAAAGCATCAGTGAGGAAGAAGACATTCATGACAGTCATGAAAATAGTGAAGAAAATGAAGAGGCTGATAGTGAAAATGAAGATCACAGCAATGAAGAGGTAAGCAACAGTCCAGGTCATGAAGAGGAAGACATGGAAACAAATGATGGCAGCCATGATGAAAACACCAAAATGAGCAAAGTTTAGCCTTTTTCATTGTTATACCAAAGAGGGGAAAGGCATGTGTTTGCTTCCTCAAAAAGGCAAGGGGCCATGCCTTCCACATCCACTAAGCCACTAGATAAAGGCAAAGAAAAGGTAAAGGAAGAAGAATAAGATCATCATGAGGTTGAGAGAGAGTTTGAAATCATTCATATTGAAAGTGATGAGGAAAATGAAGTAAGGATCTCAAAATGTCTCCCCCAGAACAAAAAATGCCCAAATTGAAGACCTTCAAGCAAATCTAGATAAGGCCAATAGTGTGAATTATTTCCTTGAGATGGAGAACAGGAAGCTAGGGGCACAAATTTCCATTTATGAGGCTAGAGAAATCAGAGCCCGAAAATAATCTCAAAGGGCACAAACAAATCTAGAGGAATTCATGGGCACCTATGAGGAAAGTGAAGATGAAGAAGGGCAGTCTAGGCAGAGACCAAGAACCATGGGTTTAAGGAAGGCCTTCACAAAACAGAGAGAACAAGAATTGACCTTCGTAGAGTAGCTCCCTCTAGATGACCTGCTTCCCATGGAGATAGAATATGATCGGGAGCCTTGGCTAGAAATAACAAGCATACACTTGGAGGCCAAATTGGAGAAAGCCAATAAAGACCTTGATCTCCAAAGGAAGATGACCAAGCATTATGCCCGGAGAAACCAAATTGCAAGGGCTAGACTCAAAAAGGGCCATGCCAAAATACCAGCACTCAAAGAGACAAAATACCAAGAAAATATTGGAATCTTGGTTGAAGCTTCTCTACAAGCCTCTCAAACCCCATAAGGAATAAATCCACCAATTTTGGGAAATTTTCGACAAATTTTGGTTTTCTGCAAATTTTGAGGCCTTTAGGTGCAGCACCCTTAGCACTACGCTTTCACCTCAGGAATATTCAGGAGGAAATATTTTCATTTTTGGAATCATAAACTCAATTACAAAATTCTCACCAAATTTCGGAGCATTTGGAGAATTTTTGGCCCCTCATAAGGCCAAAAAACACCTCATTTTTCACCTTTCTGCCTCATTTTGTGGCCTGGCGCTGCACCTAGAGAAGTTTTGGGAAATTTTATTTTTGGATAGGTTAATGGAGCCCAATCAGAAAACCAAGGGAATTTTTCGAAAGTATACTTAGCAGGCTTTCAAACGGGCCATCACAAAGCCAATTCTGACATCGGGAAGGTCATCAAAACTTGGTTGCAAGTGGACCCGGTTTCTCCCATAGAGGGACTACGTGTTCAGACCTCATTGTGCATTTTTGGCCAAAAAGTAAACAAAAGGCACTCATTAATAGAAAAATTATATTTTAGTGTTTTTTGAGGCAAATCACTCCAAATTTAGGGGCTAGGAGTTATTTTTGCATTTATTTTGTTAGCCATCAGTATTTTTTACATGTTAGTGATGACTATATCTTCAACTGAGTTTTCTAGAAACTGATTTCCTTATGTCAATATGTCATCCAGAAAACCCTCCCAAAACTTTTTTCGCCCTTCTACCTATTCAGTCCACCCCTGGAAAAATTAAAACCTCATTGTCACTATCCTATCTAGCTTCAGCCTTCTTGATATGCCCATCAGCTTTAAAGGGAAAATCCACATCTATTTCAAAAGTCTCCCCTATGTTAGGAATGTGGCGCTTTAGGACACTTCACCCTTGGCAATCACCAAAAAGCCAAAAAGCCTCCATCTGCAACAGGCCTACCATGACTGACCTCTTACTTTGCAAATGAAATTGACAAACAGCCCTAAGTTGCGCCACTCACACCCCCTAGATCTCAGCACTGCATAAAACCCAATCTCAAGCTGACTATTAAGTTTTTCACAGTGTTCTATGGTTCTACAAAGGCAGGAAATATATTTCATCTCATAGAGTAAATGTTTGAGTTTACAGTTAGAGGAACAGCTGCTTCTAAATGTAACTTGAGCCTTTAGATATGTCTGCAAAACAGAAAGTTACTCATCTGGACTTTACAGCTCTTTCCAGCATGAAAATCACAGTAAGAAAAGGTCACCACTGTCTCAGCAAACTGGTGAATTGTCAAGGCCCAGAACCTCCTTCATTTACAAGCAGAGGGTTAGGGCGCCTCCTTCATCCATAAGCAGAGGGCGCAGGCCAGTATTGACTTAGAAGGTTGCAAAAGTCCAGGTTTTCCTTTACTGAAACAATGAAACAATATCTTCAGGTTTTATGAATGTAATTGATGGTCATAACAGGAACAGAGTTTGAGATATGCTAGGAAAAAGAGTCTGGTCTGATAAAGGAGCTCATTTCAAATTTGCAAATCATGTGAATTGTTGAAGCCTTAGAAAGCATGTCATCAGTAAACATTCCAATCATAAGTACCCTGCTTATCTACAAGATCAAATAGAACAGATGCTGACAACAAATGCCATTATCCAGGCAGAAAGAAAGTTCTTGGTTTCTCAGAATGCACTAACCTCCATAAGTCACAAAGATGATTTGACAAGTAACAGGTCATGAGATGAACAAGCCAAATGATAAATATCTCAGTCACCCTTAGAACAGTGTCACTGTGGCTAGGGTTTCTTCTAAAACACAGTGATGCTTGCAAGTAAAGATGCTAAGATTGGTGTTTTTCAAGTGGTTTACTTACCACCACATTCAGAGAAAGGCTGTGTCAAACATAGTAGTCAAAAGGCCTTCGGACACCTTACCTGATGAAGAGCCTCCTCCATGCATGAGTAGATGGCCAAAGCCATTGCAAGTTGCTGAAGCTGATTGATTTGAAATACAATGGAAGGATACAAAGAAATTGAATAAAAGTCATTTGCACAGGTAAGTGTTACTGTTTATGATGCAAAGGTATTGATTTCCCTCGTCAAAAAGCTATCTGTCAGACTGTATCTATAGTGGAAAGAAGGAAATGTTATGAATAATGTATGCTATTGATACCAAAAGGAGCAGTTGCTTTAGAGAAATGGTTAAAGGCATTTCACTATCACCTGCCCAGAAGCCTAAAGAAGATCCTTTTGAGTAAACAATGAAGTATAGTGTGAAAGCAAGCCATCAAAAGAGCGCACTTACAGTCCCAAGGGAAGCTTGTGAATCACCTGGAAGCAGCAATCATCAAACACTTTGAAAGAACACAGGCCATCTCATGCTGAATAAACAGTCGCCAAGGTATACAATGCTATAAGTGGACAAGGAGGAGGTTTGATAAAAATTGTCAGTTTAAGGCTTGGAACAAATGCATCTTTCTCATCATTCAAAAGACAGATACATCATAGGTAATGTACCTATAAGCAAGAAATCATTTTGGAAAAAAGGGGCGCCTTTTGAAATTGAGAAACCATAACCAAAATTCAAAGTTATATCAGTAAACTTGGTACCTGTTATATTCAAATTTTGGAGAAGCTGTCAAAGGCCAAAGACTGAAAAGACAGATTTACATAACCAGCCTTGTCCTTCAAAGAAAAAGCAGTATTCAGCTCGGGGTCAAAGTCATTGTTCGGGTCTACATATGCAAAATGACA
This sequence comes from Pinus albicaulis, assembly GCA_034641835.2. NCBI lineage: Eukaryota > Viridiplantae > Streptophyta > Pinopsida > Pinales > Pinaceae > Pinus > Pinus albicaulis. The sequence continues at coordinate 322,201,143 of CM076575.1, forward strand.
AACCCACAGTTTGAAAAACAAAACAGATTTCAAAAAGCCTACGTTACATTTCCAAGCAAGGTAACCGTTGAAAAATGGTTTGAAATGACATAAAGGATTAAGTGTGAGAGTAGGAATGTCATTTTCAAAAGCTGAAGACGTTTTGGCCTCCCTATCACCAAAGAAATAATTTTCGGGTCATCAGGCAGAAGTTAACACTGTGCAGAGGTAGCGCGACGTGCCTGGGTTTTGGCGCGACGTGCTTGGGCGGAAAATTACACGGGGCCCTTTGTCGGCGCGACGTGCCTGTACGTTGGCGCGACGTGCCTGTACAAGGCCGCCCGACCACACGACAGGCCGACCCGACAAGCAACTTCTGCGCGACGGGTTTTCTTTAAAGGATGCCGCGCAAGTGTCAAAGACCTCCAGCATTACTCCAGCTTTCAAAGCGGGCATCCATCAAAATTTAATGTATTTTTATGAATTCCCCATCGATGTCAAGGTTTTGATGGATGACAAGAAGTTTTAAAAACCCCAGACTTTGTCATTTTAGTTAAAGGCAAAAGCAGTCTTTTCTACACAGTGAGATGAGGTAATTGCAATATGATAATACGGGGTTTTATGGTCGAGAACCAGTTTGTTTCATTTTCAAATCGATCTAAAGGCAGAGGTATACAGGTGATGTTTGATTTCTTAACTTCACAAGAAAAAGTGTCCCTCATAAAGCACTGTGTATTGTTAATCTAGGTCTGCCCTCTTTTTCACCATATTGTATCATTTTGAAAAGCTAATTGACAAAGAGACTCTAAGGATAAATAGTACACTGAAGGGCAGATTTCATTGATGGGTTTCTAACTTTGGAGGCAGAGGTACAAAAGCAGTGTTTGTTTTCTTAAAACTTCACAAATGAAAAGGGCCATTTTCTAAAGGGCAGAGTTCTTGGTAATTGCATTTAATATTAAGACAGAGGTACAGGTGTAGTGTTGACCTTTGAGATTCACAAGTAGAGAGCTGGTCTTCCTAAAGCGCTATGCATCGATTTTACACCTAAACTAAGTCTGTTTTTTCATTGCACTACATTGTATCATTCTGAAGATTGTTGAACAGAGTTTTTCCAAAGGTGCAGAGCCACTTTCTAAAGGGCAGAGTTGTTGATGGTTGAAACTTTAAACATTGAAGCCAGAGGCACAAAGGTGGTGATTGATTTCTCAAAATTCACAAGTGAAAGGTGTTTTCCTAAACACAGAGGGCTAATATTTCACCTAACCAAAAGGTCTCCTTTCTTTCCACTGTATGGTCTCTACATAAATCTGTTGACAGAGGTATTTTTTAAAGTGAATTACCTGAAGAGCAGGGTTTAAATATTTGAGTTTTGCTTTGAAAGCACGAATACCAGTATAGGTTGGCCTAACCAAATCACAAGAGGGGTGATTGTTCAAAACTGTGCACAGGGAATCTACAAAGCAGTTATCCCATATTTTACACATGGTACCATTGTTAAAAAGTTTGCATGGCTGAAGTGCATACAGAGTTGAAGGACTGTTTTTAAGAAGTGCAGAGGTGGCTTATTCCAAGAAACATTGTTGCATTTTATTCAACACCACAGGGTCCATATATGTCCAAACAGTGTAGTGGCCAGTTTTCAATCCAGCAGAACATTTTTCATACAGTGAAGGCAGTTTGCCTCTTCCAAAGTTTGGTCAAAGTCAGAATGCCTCCAAAACGAGATCACAAAGGCGGTCCACATAAGAGATATGAGCCTATCTCCATAGAAGAAATCAATGCTCACCCATCAGTGCTTTTCAATTTCCATGAAGTAGGTTGTCTTGATTTCTGCCAGAGGATAGAAGAAGTCAAGAGTTTTTCGCCACTTACACATTTGTGCGCTTTGAGATTCAAGGACAAACACTTCCAATTAGCGGGCCTTGATTTCAAAATCTCCCCAAGGTATGTATCCAAGGCTACCAAGATCCCGTATCATGGTGAAAAGTGGTTTAAACAAGCTCATCTTGATCTAGAGGATTATAAACCTTTCATCAAACCTGAACATAGGGAAACCATCACTGCTATTTTCCCTTTCTCCTATCTTCTTGACAGTTATGCTCCGCCGATGAAAGCCATAATGAGATATTTCACTTGTGAAGGGAGGTTTAGCCAAATTTTTGCCTATCATGTCCGCTTGTTGATGCATTTTACCAGAAGCAGGCAATTAAACCTTCCATAATTTTTGTCCAAAAGCATAGAGAAAATGGCAGCTACTGTCCAAAAGAAGGCTCCACCTCAGCAAATTCCTTCTCTCTTTCATCATTCCTTGATCAAGATTATCTTCTTACACCAGCTGGAGAAGAAAGGGGTTTCTTGGGATTCCTTCATTAGACATGCAGATTTCGCCACTGTCCCTCCTGTTCATGTGTCTCCTACTCAGCCTGTCCATCGCCCAGTGCCTTTGTCTAGTAGGCCTACCCCTAAAAAACTCAAGATGACCACTGGGCAGCCAAGTGAACAGGGAGTAGGAGAGGGCAGTGAACCACAGGGAGAAAAAGAAGGCAGTGAGCAGTAGCAGCCAGATTTTGAGGGACATCAGTAGTTGGAGATTAGTGAGCAGCAGCAGCCAGAGTTTGAAGATCAACAGCAGCTAGATATTGATGAACAGCAGCAGGTACAGGAAGAGGGACAGCAGCTAGATATTGATGAACAGCAGAATACAGCAGTTGAGGAGCAGCAAGTTGGGCAAACAATTGAAGCGCCTTTTGAAACACAAACTGGACAGGATGTCGAGGAAGGACAGCAAGCTGAAGCTGCCTCCTTGACAGTGACCAAAACTGTTCCTAAAAAGAGGAAATTGCCCAAAAAGACAACTTCTAGCTTGCCAAGGAGAAAGAGCGCTAGATTGGCATTCAAAGGCAAAAGTAAAATTGGAGAAAGTGCAAAGCATGGAGGTGAATTAGCTATTATCTCTATCCAAAGTGATGATAGTGACAATGAGGCCCGCCTCCTTGAAAATCTCCTCATTCACAAAGAAGGGCAAATTGAGGGGTTACAAGAAGATCTTCAAAGGGCGAGGAATTTCAACCACTTCTTGGAGGTTGAAAACAAACAAATGAAGTATCATGCAGCCATTCATGAGGCAAGGGCGATCAAGTATAAGAAAGAGGCAGAAAAGGCGCAAGTAAGAATTGAAGAGCTCATTGGCGAGTTTTATGATGAAGAGGAGGAAGACCAGCCTAGGCGGAAGAGGCCTAGGACCATCGGGCTTAGAAGAGCCTTGGAGAAACAGAGAGCAGAAGAACAAGCTCAATTCGAAGCCTTTCCTCTCACTGCCCTCTTTGAGCATGAAATTGAGGAAAACAAGGAAGCATGGCTTGAGAGAGCTAACCAGCATTTGGAATTAAAACTTGAGAGGGAAAATAGGGATCTTGAGCTACAGAGAAAGAGGACTCTTCACTTTCAGAAGCTAAATCAGTTTGCCAGGCGAAAATTGAAGGTAGCACAAGAAAAATTGAAGAAGTTGAAGGAGAGGCGCCTAGCACGAAAAGAAGCAAAAAGCATATCAGCCCTTGATATTTTGGCTTCAGCTTCGGAGCATGTTTCTATGGACCCTTGAGGGTCATGCATGCCAATTTTGGGCCTGTTTCGGAAACTTTTTGTTTTTTGGCATTTTTGGGTTTTTTGCCAAAAACTCATAAATTCGCCATTTTAGTTTGATGAGTTTTCAAGGGAGGAGGATGATACCAATGGATGCCATAATTCCATAAGCAGGTCTCCAGCGATTTTCAGGGCATTTGAAGATCATTAGCCCCCTCAAATTGGCGAAAAACAGCCTCATTTTGCACATTCTGCCCGCCATATCAGCAGCCTGCTATTTTCTGGGTTTTTTCACACAGGTGCAGTTTTGAGGGACTTTCAGAGATCAGATTGAGGTGATTCCACTTGCGTTGGAAAGCAGACACAGAGAGCTTTCCAACGAGCCATCATGAGCCTCATTTCGACACCGGGAAGGCTGCCATTTTCCTTCAACAAGTCAGGGGACCTTTTTCAGGCATAAATATGAAGTATTTTTGTAATTTTTGAACTCCAAAAATCTGCTTTTCCCAAATGTGCGTTAAGCTATTTTTATCATGGAAAAATCATGTAAAGTCAATATAATTTCCGTTTTTAGCAGTTTTTTAGATATTTTATGGGATATTTTGTGCCTTGGGCTTTGCAAAGCCTCAAGGACAAGTTTAGATATTTTGACTTGGCCAATGGGGTAGCTAGTTGCTCCATGAGGTTTTCCTCCCTCAAGACTATTTATTCCATGGTTCTCATTGTAAATCAGAGGCTGAACTTGAGAGAAAAATTAATGCATTGGTCATATGAGCTTTGAAGAATACACTTGAGTTATGATTTTTGGACTGCCTCTTGGATGCTTTTGAGGAATGTTGAAGGCTTGTTGATGGATTCCTTGACATGGTATAATGGTATAGTGCTTCTTAATGTGTTTTGTCTTCTAGTTTTCACTCATAATTCATATTTCTTGCTGCTATAGATCAGTAAAGATTGATTTTGAGATATGCCCATGGAGACACCTCAAAATCCCTGAATCTTCATAGCTTGATGTTTTCTTCTCCCTTAGTTATGCTAAAGAATTCTTAGCTGCTCTTTAGTAACCTAAGGTATTGTTGCTAAGTTTTATTCATCAGTTCTATGTATGTTGAGTAGGATGTATGGTTTGCCCTACCTATCTATCAACTGCCCATAGTTCAGTCCATAAAACTTCCTCTTTGACTGATTTGTTGATCATTTAGTTGAACCAAGGAGGCCTAGTCCCGATCTAGCCCTTTGCCTAAAACTATGAAAACTTGTTTGTCCAAGTGCCCAATGACTTAGAGACTATGTTTAGGCATTCCGGCATGGTTTATGAGTTGTTAGTTTGTCTTATATGTTTTTCCCCAAAGTCTGATAGCCATTTCCCGAAGTTAGAGGATCTTATACCTCTATGTATGGCTAGAATGTTTGATTTCTATGTGTTAATTAGCTTATAGTTATACTCAGCATGATTAATGGTTTGCCATTACATGTTTATTGTCTGCTATTAACTAGTTACACTTGAAATCCCTTGTCTTTCACCAACTTGTTGTCCACTTAATCCATTTTGCCCAGAGATCCCTTCTATTGTGAATCAAATCGGCCCTACAGCAGCTTTACATCATCACCTCATAAGCTTCCTTGATCTGTTTGACCCCATAGCCCAATTTATCTACATCTTGTTATCCAGTTATGTATTTGATCAGTTTCACCCCTCACAAACTTAAAAACTAAAAAAGCCAAAAACACACTTCATAACTAGCCTAATATCAGAACATTGCAAGTAAACACACCGACATCTTTTACACATATAGAGAGAGCCCTCTCTGAGTCCAGGAAGGCTAGGTCCTTGGGCTCCAAAGCTTGGTTTGATGTTACATCGTCATTTGGCTAGCCAATCGGCCAAATCACGGGACCCTAATATAATGGCGATCACGGTGGGACTCTGAGTGATTAAAAAACTTAGTTTCCCTCATCTTTACAGACTTGTTAAGAATACTATCTGATTGACTTATCCCACTACTCACTAACATAGTGACGCTCACAGTAGGACCTTCCGAGTTAGTGACAATCTAAGTACAACTTAGTAACTCCCAAAGTCTCAATCAAGCTTAGTAAACTTAGAGATTGTTTGAAGGGTAGAAAATAGCTCCTTCACCATCTTAGCAAAATGATGAGTCAGTTATAGAAAACTCTTCCAAACCTTGTAGGCGCATAAAACTCAAAAAACCCCAAAACACTCCCTTAGATTGGTTTTTGATAGTATTGGTGGTGGACCATACAAATATATCTCAAACAACTGACAATCCACCTGGCGACTCCACTAACTTCTAGTAAGCCTTACTATTTCACCAAAATTTAGGCTACTATCCAATAGACCTTTCCCATCACTCACTAACATAGCGGGAGATGGTAAGACACTGAGTACATAATAGTCCAGCAAACTCTTATAGACTCTTTGGTCCTTTAGGTACCATAAACAAGCAAGCAGTCCATAGACTCATTTTTTAGAGTAAACTCTTTTTGTTCTCATCACCCTAGCAAAGTGTTGAAACAAGTCTAGGATACTTTAACTAACCATAGGCTGCACATAAGCTTAGAAAATTCAAAAAAATTCTCAAAATAGTTATTGTTGGTGGACCATAGCTATCTTCACAAAAACAACCCATTTTCACCTGGCGACTCCACTAATCCATCCCTTTACTTTGGACCATCCTTCACCTTAGTAAAACCTTAGAAAGCCCACTCATCCAGAACATTCACCAATATCGTTCTCTCTAAACTCTGGATCTAAAATTTGGCTTCCCGAAGAATCAATACCAGATCCCATCCAGACCCAAATCCCCCTATCATAGTAGATGACCCAGAGAAGATTCTGTGGCAAGTTTCTGAAACTGATCATCTAGCTACTGATAGATCCATCCGTAGAACAAGATCTGTACCTAAAACTCGCAATATCCTTCTAGATTCACCTTCGGAACTAGAGTCATCACAAGCTCTTCCCCGAAGTAAATCATATAGTAAGATAAACTTCGATGATCTTGAACCCCTAAACCCACCACAGAGTCCTATTAGAGAAGCTTCACCCACCACTCCTCCTGATTTCCAGCTTCTTTATCAATTTGGCTCCTATCATCCCAGATCTGCTCAAAACCAGATCAGTCAGAATGAGAATATTTTCCCAAAGTCTTGGTGGTAAACCCAAAGCATGGTTCAAAAGCTTAGCTCCAAACAGCATCCATAACATCCCCGAACTACATCAAGTTTTCAGAAATAGGTGGGAAATCTGAAGAAACCCCATTCAAATCCTGTCAGAATATAACAATCTAAAACGGGAAAATGGGGAAAGTGTCCAAGCTTACTGTACTAGGTTCAACAGTGTATATAACTCCCTTCCACCTCATTTCAAACCTCCACTTGGTTTAGCCTTGGCAAAATTTCCTGAGGGTTTTGATCCAGACATGACATATAATCTAAGAGATAAGGATCCCCCTACCTTGGAGGAAATGCAACAAATAGCCATAAAAGCAGATGCCAACTTAGCTGAAAAACGAGCTAGAACTAGATCAGAAAGAAAAGTCACATATAGAGATGAGGTCTCCACTTCATCACCTTCCCTAGATCCCAGAATAGATGACTTAGTCAAATCCATGGCTAAAATGTGGGAAAAGATCAATGAAAAAGCTCCTGTTAGGGACAACCAGCCAAACCCCCCAATCAGAAACCGAAACCAAAACTTTAGGAGGGAGCAGCCCCAAAACATACCAAGGGATAATGACCAACAGATTAGGCCACCATTCAATGAAAACTATGTGGAAGAAGATGATAGGGACTCAGAACCTCTTGAGGAACATCATTTAAACCTCATAGGGTCTGACAATGAAGGTGAGGTGTACCTCACCGAAGAAGAACAAGCCTTCTTTTCGCATGATCAAGATGAGACCAATTATGAAGATCTTGATGACCCTGCCATAGAGTTTCAAAATGCTATTGTAGAAGCCCACAGGCTATATGACCTTAGGAGCAAAAGAAACCAAGATAATGTCAAGAAAGGTAACTCTGATACTGCTAAATCTCCAGATACCATCCTCAAAAAAGCATCAAGCAGTGACAAAATCAAAATTGAAAAGACTGATCAAAGCCAAGCTAAAGTTACCCAAACTAGTCCTCTCTCATATACTCCTGATACTTCTACAAAGGTCACCAAAACAACTATGGAAAACAAAACTCCTAAAAAAGGTCAACAAACTCAGAACATAGATAAGGTCTTAGCTGAAAAAGCTGAAACAAACATATCTAAGCTTCAAATGCCTTTTAGCTTCGAAGGCGAGATCGCTAAGATCAAAATCACCATGCCTCTTACTGAACTCATTGCCCAAAACTCTTATAAATCCCTAGTACTAAAAGTCTTAAATCTAGGGAATGATGCGAACACTGTTAATCTCACTGATGACATTCCTGAAGTATTGTTTGGTCCAAAGGTAGAAGGAAAATTCCAAGAGGGAGTTACTCTTCCATTTTACATTAGCCTAAACATCCACGATCAAATCCTCCATAATGCCATGCTAGACTCCGGCGCCTCGCATAATCTTATGCCGAAGGTAGTAATGGAAAGATTAGGCTTGGAAATCACAAGACCATACAAAGACTTGTATTCATTTGATTCAAGCAAAGTCCAATGCCTGGGTTTGATCAAAGACCTTTGTTTTAGTCTGGCCCAAATACCCGCGAAACATCTTATCATGGATATAGTAGTGGCAGACATTCCTCCCAAGTACGGGATGCTCCTATCCAGATCTTGGGGAGCCAAACTCCAAGGGAACATCCAACTAGACATGTCATATGCCACCATCCCTGTGTTTGGTCAGACCAGAATACTGTACCGCGAATCACACATGAAATACATGATCAGCAGTCAAGATAGGCCAGATAACATTCCAATGTGTTCTTTGCGGTCCGACCTAAACTCTTTCATTATGCATATTGATGTAAACATGGAAGAAGAGTCAGAAGAAACTGATAAAGACTTAGATCCACCACATCAGTTGTCCCTGGTACCTTATGATGAACTGGACACTCAAAACTACCATGATCATGAACAGTTGTCTCTTGAGGAAAGTAAGTTTACCCTCTCCAAAGTAGGATTAGAGCAAGAAGCACAAACCCTCATGTACTATCAATCAAATTGCTCTAGCTTTAGTCAAACACCAGTGATAACTTGTGGAAATTTCTTCCGGGTAAAAGCTTTAGAAGACCTACACATCATAAACCTATTTGGAACCCGGGAGAAAGGGAGTTTAATGTTTCTACCATACCTCAAAGATTTACCATCATGTGACCCTCCTACTACAAATAAAACTTTGACCATAACCTCAGTAGCTCAACATCTTGAAAAAATGCCAGATGAACTTCTTATGAGCAAGGATGACAGTTATAGTCCCAGCATACCTGAACTACTGAAATTGGCTCATATTTTGTATTTTCATGAAGAACTTAGAAAGGCTAAAAACAGGAATCTCATGCAAAATACTAATTTCTACAGAAAAAAAAAGGGAAAACATTGTATCACTACCTTTTCCTCAAAGAACAACTTTAACAAAAGCAAACACAGCAAACTGAGACAAACTGAAATGATCAAGGAGAAAACTAGTGGCCATAGAATTTGCTTTGATTTTAGAAATAATACTGTATCTCCATATAACAAAAATCAGGTTTGTTCTACTCAAGATCATGATTCACCAATTGAAAATGTTTCTAATCATGTATTCTTACAAGATCATCTTTCAGATCATAATCATCGAATTCCTTTGCAAAGTAGACAACTTAAAGATTTTTTCCAGTTTGCAGGAGGTAAATCTGATTTCAAGTTCAAAATTGCTAAACCACCCAATATCAGAAATCTGTTCATGAAGGCCATGTTCCCAGTTTTAAATTTCTGTGTTTTTGCATACCTTGATGATGTCACTATCTATTTCAAGAATTATCAAGAGTACATACATTACCTGAAGAAAGCATACAGTAAGGAAATGAGTGGAAATCAGATATTCAGAGAGGTACAGAGGGAGGATACCGGGCTGTTTAGAGATTCTTGCATGAATCCCTATGTCATGTTAGAGAGAGAAAATTTCCCAAATTTTTATTTTCAAGAGTTAAGTGGGCCAAGGGTGAGAGGAGATCCTTACGAGGATAAGATGCTGAAATTCCGTCATTTCCAAGATTTTTGAGTTTGAAACACTTTCAGTCATTGTACATACCATTGTTTGAAATATTGAAAAAATAGAAAAATAAAAAACAGTAAAAGATAGGAAAGTCAAAAACAGTAAAAAGCAGAAAAAGGGCAAGTGAAGATAGAACAAAGGCCCCATGTTCCAAAAAAATAGTCTTTCGGAAAGCGAGCAAGTCTAAATGCCGCTGCTGGTGCTTCAATGTCTTGTTCAGCTATCTAGCCTAATCATAGCTGAGCATGTTTAAATCTATTTGCTGATAAGTTAGTGAGCGCCAAGATAGTCAACATTGTGTAAGATTGACTTATCACGGAGCTTAGATTAGGGAGAGATTCTGGTTCCACATGCCTAAAACAGAACCAAAGAGAGAAGCGAGGGATGAAAAACACATTGTACATCTTAGCCCCGCTTGTCTAGTTTCCTTTTATTGCAGAATAACATTTGTGTGCAGCTTGTCTTTTATGCCGCAAATGTATGACAAATCAGACTGCCTAATCCTGATTTGATCATTTTTTAATTTCATGTTGTAGATTAGAGAATGAAATCCTGTCAAACTGCTTAATCTTGACAGTCGATCTAGTTTTAGGTAGAGAAATGAAGGAGTTCATCAGCTTAATCTGAACTCCCGGCAGATATAAGAGTAGAAATAGATAGGTTCATTTTGCAAAAAAGAAAAAATATGCATTGTCAAAAGGCTGCTAGTTCAAATGCGCCAAAGAGAAGAAAAAATGTTAGGAAAGATAGTGGGGTAGGTAGAAGTATCGTTGATGTTAACCATGCTGTCATTTTTCAGAAATAACATCAAGAGAAGGGTAAATTTTGCGCCAATGGAGAAGGCACTGGTCTTCATAAGCCAAAAATCTGAATTCTGGACACCTCCTGACGAGGAGCTGCCCTCCCCAAATGGAGCCACTGTTAGCCATCAATATTTTTTACATGTTAGTGATGACTATATCTTCAGCTGAGTTTTCTAGAAACTGATTTCCTTATGTCAATATGTCATCCAGAAAACCCTCCCAAAACTTTTTTCACCCTTCTACCTATTCAGTCCACCCCTGGCAAAATTAAAACCTCATTGTCACTATCCTATCTAGCTTCAGCCTTCTTGATATGCCCATCAACTTTAAAGGGCAAATCCACATCTATTTCAAAAGTCTCCCCTATGTTAGGAATGTGGCGCTTTAGGACACTTCACCCTTGGCAATCACCAAAAAGCCAAAAAGCCTCCATCTGCAACAGGCCTACCATGACTGACCTCTTACTTTGCAAATGAAATTGACAAACAGCCCTAAGTCGCGCCACTCACACCCCCTAGATCTCAGCACTGCATAAAACCCAATCTCAAGCTGACTATTAGGTTTTTCACAGTATTCTATGGTTCTACAAAGGCAGGAAATATATTTCATCTCATGGAGTAAATGTTTGAGTTTACAGTTAGAGGAACAGCTGCTTCTAAATGTAGCTTGAGCCTTTAGATATGTCTACAAAACAGAAAGCTACTCATCTGGACTTTACAGCTCTTCAGCATAAAAATCACAGTAAGAAAAGGTCACCACTGTCTCAGCAAACTGGTAAATTTTCAAGGCCCAGAACCTCCTTCATTTACAAGCAGAGGGTTAGGGCGCCTCCTTCATCCATAAGCAGAGGGCGCGGGCCAGTATTGACTCAGAAGGTTGCAAAAGTCCAGGTTTTCCTTTACTGAAACAATGAAACAATATCTTCAGGTTTTATGAATGTAATTGATGGTCATAACAGGAACAAAGTTTGAGATATGCTAGGAAAAAGAGTCTGGTCTGATAAAGGAGCTCATTTCAAACTTGCAAATCATGTGAATTGTTGAAGCTTTATAAAGCATGTCATCAGTAAACATTCCAATCATAAGTACCCTGCTTATCTACAAGATCAAATAGAACAGATGCTGACAACAAATGCCATTACCCAGGCAGAAAGAAAGTTCTTGGTTTCTCAGAATGCACTAACCTCCATAAGTCACAAAGATGATTTGACAAGTAATCTGTCATGAGATGACCAAGCCAAATGATAAATATCTCAGTCACCCTTAGAACAGTGTCACTATGGCTAGGGTTTCTTCTGAATTACAGTGATACTTGCAAGTAGTGATGCCAAGATTGATGTTGTTCAAGTGGTTTACTTACCACCACATTCAGAGAAAGGCTGTGTCAAACATAGTGGTCAAAAAGCCTTCGGACACCTTACCTGATAAAGAGCCTCCTCCATGCATGAGTAGATGGCCAAAGCCATTGCAAGTTGCTGAAGCTGATTGATTTGAAATACAATGGAAGGATACAAAGAAATTGAATAAAAGTCATTTGCACAGGTAAGTGTTACTGATTATGATGCAAAGGTATTGATTTCCCTCGTCAAAAAGCTATCTGTCAGACTGTATCTATAGTGGAAAAAAGGAAATTTTATGAATAATGTATGCTATTGATACCAAAAGGAGCAGTTGCTTTAGAGAAATGGTTAAAGGCATTTCACTATCACCTGCCCAGAAGCCTAAAGAAGATCATTTTGAGTAAACAGTGAAGTATAGTGTGAAAGCAAGCCATCAAAAGAGCGCACTTACAGTCCCAAGGGAAGCTTGTGAATCACCTGGAAGCAGCAATCATCAAACACTTTGAAAGAACACAGGCCATCTCATGCTGAATAAACAATCGCCAAGGTATACAATGCTATAAGTGGACAAGGAGGAGGTTTGATAAAAATTGTCAGTTTAAGGCTTGGAACAAATGCATCTTTCTCATCATTCAAAAGACAGATACATCATAGGTAATGTACCTATAAGCAGGAAATCATTTTGGAAAAAAGGGGCGCCTTTTGAAATTGAGAAACCATAACCAAAATTCAAAGTTATATCAGTAAACTTGGTACCTGTTATATTCAAAGTTTGGAGAAGCTGTCAAAGGCCAAAGACTGTAAAGACAGATTTACATAACCAGCCTTGTCCTTCAAAGAAAAAGCAGTATTCAGCTCAGGGTCAGAGTCATTATTCGGGTCTACATATGCAAAATGACAAACCCACAGTTTGAAAAACAAAACAGATTTCAAAAAGCCTACGTTACATTTCCAAGCAAGGTAACCGTTGAAAAAGGGTTTGAAATGACATAAAGGATTAAGTGTTAGAGTAGGAATGTCATTTTCAAAAGCTGAAGACGTTTTGGCCTCCCTATCACCAAAGAAATAATTTTCGGGTCATCAGGCAGAAGTTAACACTGTGCAGAGGCAGCGCGACGTGCCTGGGTTTTGGCGCGACGTGCCTGGGCGGAAAATTACACGGGGCCCTTTGTCGGCGCGACGTGCCTGTACGTTGGCGCGACGTGCCTGTACAAGGCCGCCCGACCACACGACAGGCCGATCCGACAAGAAACTTCTGCGCGGCGGGTTTTCTTTAAAGGATGCCGCGCAAGTGTCAAAGACCTCCAGCATTACTCCAGCTTTCAAAGCGGGCATCCATCAAAATTTAAGGTATTTTTATGAATTCCCCATCGATGTCAAGGTTTTGATGGATGACAAGAAGTTTTAAAAACCCCAGACTTTGTCATTTTAGTTAAAGGAAAAAGCAGTCTTTTCTACACAGTGAGATGAGGTAATTGCAATATGATAATACGGGGTTTTATGGTCGAGAACCAGTTTGTTTCATTTTCAAATAGATCTAAAGGCAGAGGTATACAGGTGATGTTTGATTTCTTAACTTCACAAGAAAAAGTGTCCCTCATAAAGCACTGTGTATTGTTAATCTAGGTCTGCCCTCTTTTTCACCATATTGTATCATTTTGAAAAGCTGATTGACAAAGAGACTCTAAGGATAAATAGTACACTGAAGGGTAGATTTCATTGATGGGTTTCTAACTTTGGAGGCAGAGGTACAAAAGCAGTGTTTGTTTTCTTAAAACTTCACAAATGAAAAGGGCCATTTTCTAAAGGGCAGAGTTCTTGGTAATTGCATTTAATATTAAGACAGAGGTACAGGTGTAGTGTTGACCTTTGAGATTCACAAGTAAAGAGCTGGTCTTCCCAAAGCGCTATGCATCGATTTTACATCTAACTTGGGTCTGCCTTTACAAAAACCATTTTGTATCATGTTGAAGATTTGTTAACAGGGATTTTCTGAAGGTGAATAGGGCCATTTTCTAGAAGGCAGCATTGTTGATGATCGAGTTTAACATTGAAGCCAGAGGTACAAAGGTGGTGATTGATTTCTCAAAATTCACAAGTGAAACGTGTTTTCTTAAACACAGTGAGCTGATATTTCACCTAACCAAAGAGTCTCTTTTCTTTTCCACTGTATGTTATCTTTTATAGAAATCTGTTGACAGAGGTATTTTTAAGGTGAATGACCTGAAGAGCAGGGTTTTAATATTTGAGTTTTGTTTTGAAAACACAAATACCAGTATAGGTTGGCCTAACCAAATCACAAGAGGGGTGATTGTTCAAAACTGTGCACAGGGAATCTACAAAGAAGTTATCCCATCTTTTACACATGGTACCATTGTTAAAAAGTTTGCATGGCTGAAGTGCATACAGAGTT